>CAJVGC010000065.1:5115776-5254655 GCA_910822075.1 Senecio squalidus
CACTATCACTTGCCATATGTCACTCCCACAATACTTCTCACACTTTTTACAAATTTAACACTTTTTACATGAACCCTCCCCTATATATATATATATATATATATATATATATATATATATATATATATATATATATATATATATATATATATATATATATATATATATATATATATATATATATATATATATATATATATATTTCGCTAAAGGGAAAAATTCTTCGGCAAAATATATTAACAAAAACGGTTACAGAACGAGATGAAACAAAAGAATCATCTGAAAGAAACGTGTAGAAAAAACTCCAACACAACCAAAAACTAACTCACCCAGCACACCTACTAGACACACAAACCAGCTAAACAAATAAACATTCAAACACCGAAACCTCGCCCAAGCCCAAGCCACAACCTACTCGAGCCCCTTAACCACTTCTAAGTTCCAGATAGCAGAAATATTCTTCCACTCTAACCGGTTTGCAATCCCCAGCGACATGAGCTTCAATTAGACCTTGGTTATATATATATATATATATATATATATATATATATATATATATATATATATATATATATATATATATATATATATATATATATATATATATATATATAGGGGAGCTTCAATATATTTTTGTATTTTTTTTTTGTTAAGTTGTTAGACAAATATAATAGGCCTATACGGTCTAGAAGTCATGTACGATCGCACATCTTACACATGCTTTAGACCGACCTTGGGTTCGAGGAGTAAAATCGACTTGGGTATGTCCTTAAATCAGTAACGAGAATAGCCTAATCGATTCCAATACGTTTGAAACTAATGATCTGCAATAAAAGTTTAGCACTTTCTGTTGGACCCATATTATTTGTGACCCTCATTGATCATTTATCCTTACTGATATGATGACTGACACTAACTGAAATCTGTGTCTAGTAAATATTCGATGGACGTATTTACCTTAACGACACTATAGATTTCCCATTAGGTGATCGGAACTATGAGAGCTTATAATATAAACACTTATTAAACACCAAGGACTAAATGGTACACACTCCTAATTTGAGTGTCTATATAAGGACCATCATAAACCATTATTAGGGTTGGTCACTTAAGCCACCATCTTCATCCCTAACACACACATAGTGTTTTCTCTCAATTACTCCATCATAATACGATCATCTCGTTCTGGGAATCAATGGCTAACATGTTCAACAACATCCCAGGATCGTCACGAGGTATGTAAATAACATGAATCATTCTAATTTAATCCAACATGTGGTATCAGAGCCAATGGCTCGTGATTATCCATTGGTTCATGTTTATTTATTGCTTGGCTATTGCTATTATTGATTCTGCAAATTATCTGGCCGGCGATTTTGATTTCTGATGGAAAAATGGGGTTTTTTGAGACCTGCGGCGGCTGAACAGCAACCCTAATTTCGATGAACTTCGTCCGTGCGGACGAAGGCTCATCCGTACGAATGAGTTGCTTGATTCGTGCGAACCTAACTTGTTCATTAGCACGAACCAAAGATTATCTCATGCGAACCTGAATTGTTCATACGCACGGATGAAGTCTTATACGTGCGAATGTGTTGCTTGATTCGTGCGAACCTAACTTGTTCATTAGCACGAACTAAACTGTTGATCCGTACGAATCTGGGCTAAATGCGTGCGAACCTAGGCTTACATCCGTACGAACTTAAACCTTACATCCGTACGAATCTAGGATTAATCCGCATGAACCTGGACTTACATTCGTACGAATCAATACTCATCCGTACGAATATAATCTCATCCGTACGAATGACTAAAGACCCTAATTTGGTTGGTTTTTAGAGTTTTACTGGTTACCTTATTTAGTCACCTTGACCCCTGCTTAATGTCGTGGTCACCTTATTTAGTCACCTTATTTATATGTGACCTTATTATACTTATGCACTAATATTCATGTTTTCATCTTTTGTTGCCAAAGGTCAGAAGTGATTCCTATGATTGCATTTTTCCTTTAGCATAATAAACACGTAGGATATTAATTCTGCCCAAAGGTGATTTAATACTTGTGTGCTTGAAAGGATTCTTATTATGCCTTAAAACACGATGTTCTATTTTGTTGCCCAAAGGTCAAAAGACAAACGTGATGTAACATCTAAGTAGAGCCTAACTTTAGCTTATTATTTTGGTGTTATCAATAGGCTTACCTATCACTAGGTTCATTACTAATATGGTCTTAGTCTCAGGAACATTTCTATTAGGTCTGCTTATTTTAGACATTACTCTAGTTCTATTATCTTAAGGGACATTACTTAGTCTGCCTTATATAGCTAACTCTGTCACTATAAAATCTTCTAAAATTCGTATCATAATCTTAAATCCTCCTTATTCTCCACTACAGTACCAAACTTCGGCATTGAGGCACTTACTGGTGCTAATTTCACTTCTTGGAAGGAACAACTTTACTTAACTTTGGGAATGCTCGACATGGACTATGCTATTCGCCATGATGAACCCGCCGCTATTACTGCTGCGTCTACTGCGACCCAGAAAGCGGACTTTGAGAAGTGGGAAAGGGCGAATCGGCTGTCCCTAATGATGGTCAAGAACTCAATTCATTCCAGCATCCGAGGAGCTATCCCTGATAATGACAAAGTGAAAACTTACCTCACATCTGTTGAGGATCACTTTAAGGGATCGTCTAAGGCAACTGCGAGTAGTTTAATGCTACAGATGCTAACTCTTAAATATGAGGGTTCTAATGGTGTCCGTGAACACATAATGAAGATGGTTGACATGTCTCACAAGCTTAAGGATTTGAAAATGGAAGTCTCAGATAATTTTCTTGTGCACTTCATAATGACTTCCTTGCCTGCTCGGTTCGACACTTTTAAAGTGAATTATAATGCTATGAAAGATAAATGGTCGATAAGTGAACTGATTGCTATGTGCGTTCAAGAGGAAGATCGTCTTAAGCACATTCAACCTGAAGCTGTTCACCTTACTACCACTTCAAACCCCAAGAAGAGGAAAGGTAACTACAGTAATAAGACTGAAAATAAAGTCCAAAATCATGGTGCTGCTACCTCTGGACCTAAATCCTCAACAAGCAATACTAACTGCAAATTCTGCCGCACCAAAGGGCACGGACAGAAAGATTGCTCTAAATTCAAGGACTGGCTAGCTAAGAAAGGTAACATTCTTTACGTAATATTTGATTCATTTACTACTGATGTTCCATTTAATACATGGTGGGGTGGCTCTGGTTCTATGGTCCATGTGACCAATTCCTTACAGGGATTCCTTACAATCCAGAAGCTACCAAAGGACCAAAGAAAACTTAGAGTTGGAAACGGTGATCTCTTAAATGTCGAAGCCATGGGGACTTTAAATTTACATATGAATACCGGAAAGTGTATTAGATTAATAGATACCTTATATGTACCGAGAATTACTCGGAACCTTGTATCTATATCTAGACTTGATCTTGAAGGTTATGTAATTACTCATGGTTGTGGCAGGATCACTTTTACTCTTAATAATGAATTGTTTGGTTGTGGTTTTTTGGATGGATTACTGTATAAATTAGAACTAGATCATAATTTCTCACAGTCTTTGTTGTCTCCTAATATTGATGACATAACTAAAACAAAGACAAAATCACCTAAACAAGCAGAGAATTCCTCCACATTGTGGCATAAACGTCTCGGCCACATCTCACGAGATCGCATGACACGACTCGTAAAAGAAGGAATCTTACCCTCTCTTGATTTTAGTGATTTTGAAACATGTATTCAATGCCTCAAAGGCAAAATGGCTAAAGGGAATAAGAAAGGAGCCACCAGATGTTCCAACTTGTTGGAAATAATTCATACTGACATAAGTGGCCCCTATCCCGCATCAATAACAGGACATACATCATTTATTACATTCATTGACGATTATTCACGTTATATGCACCTTTATCTAATTAAAGAAAAATCTGAATCCTTACAAACTTTTGTCGATTATAAAACTTTGGTTGAAAACCAACTTGATCATAAGATAAAAGTTGTCCGATCAGATAGGGGAGGTGAGTATTACGGTAAACATACTGATATTGGTCAAGCTCCTGGTCCCTTCTATAATTTTTGCAAGGAACAGGGCATAATTAACCAATACACCATGCCAGGTTCTCCTCAACAGAATGGCGTTGCTGAAAGGAGAAACCGAACTTTAATGGACATGGTGAGAAGTATGCTCGCCAACACTAACCTACCCAAATTTCTTTGGACTGAGGCCTTAAAAACAGCTGTTCATATACTCAATAGGGTTCCATCAAAATCTGTCCCTAAAACTCCTTATGAGATCTGGACAGGTAGGAAACCGAGTCTAAAATATATGAAAGTATGGGGCTGTCCTGCCGAAGCAAAAGTCTATAACCCTAACTTAAAGAAACTGGATCCTAAAACCCTTACATGTTTCTTTATTGGTTATCTCGAGAACTCAAAAGGTTATCGGTTTTACTGTCCTTCTCACTCTACCCGCATCATAGATACGCAACATGCCACTTTCCTCGAAAATTCAGAGATCAGTGGGAGCACGACAAATCCTGATTTAGATTTGCAAGAAGTACAAGAAGCGGGGGGAAACCACTCGTCGGTTATTACGATTCCTCCGATAACTCCTCTTGTACCCAACGCTGCTCCCGATATACCTGGATCTCCTAATGAACCGGTTGAACCTCCTATGCCTCCTAATCTAAACGCCGAAGAACCGCTTGTTCCTGAAGAACCCGTAATTCAGCTCAGGAGATCATAAAGGGCTCGCAGAAACACTAATTTTGATGATTTCGAAACTTATCTGGCTGAAGTCGAAAACATTGGGAAACTTACTGATCCAACCTCTTACCGAGAAGCTATTAATAGTGATCAGGCCACTCATTGGATTGAAGCCATGATTGAAGAGCTCAAATCCATGGAGCGTAATGGCGTTTGGGTATTGGTTCCACTTACTAAAGGATCCAAAGTAATTGGATGTAAATGGGTGTTCAAAAGCAAATTAGACCCGAATGGAAACGTCGAACGCTATAAGGCCAAACTGGTTGCAAAAGGCTTTACTCAAAAGGAAGGAATTGATTATCAAGAGACCTTTTCTCCTGTCTCTCGTAAAGATTCCCTAAGGATCGTCATGGCACTCGTAGCTCATTATGATTTAGAGTTACATCAGATGGATGTCAAGACCGCTTTCCTAAATGGTGACTTGCAAGAAGACGTATTCATGCAGCAACCTGAAGGATTTATTCCAGAAGGTAAAGAGCACATGGTCTGCAAGTTAAACAAATCGATATATGGGTTGAAACAAGCATCACGACAATGGTACCTTAAATTTGATGAAGTCGTGAAATCTGATGGCTTCCTAAAGAATCAAGTGGATCAATGCACCTATCTCAAGATCAGTGGGAGTAACTTTATTATCCTTGTTTTGTATGTGGATGATATTCTGCTTGCAAGTAACAACTTGGATTTGCTACATGAGTCGAAGCGAATGCTTTCGCAAAATTTCGACATGAAAGATCTCGCTGATGCCTCATATGTTTTAGGTATCGAAATAAATCGAGACAGACGTAATGGCGTTCTAGGTCTTTCCCAAAGGGCTTATATTGGCCGTATTCTAGAACGCTATAACATGCAGCACTGCACACCCACTGTGGCTCCGGTAGTTAAAGGGGACGTATTTGGACCTCATCAAACTCCGAGCACTGAAACTGAGAAGGCTGAAATGAGGATGATACCTTACTCATCTGTAGTTGGGAGCATTATGTACGCTCAGGTCTGTACTCGACCGGATATCGCTTACATCGCTGGTATGCTGGGGCGTTACTTATCTAACCCCGGATTAGCACACTGGAAAGCGGCTAAAAAGGTTCTACGATATCTAAAAGGGACCAAAGACTGCAAATTAACTTATAGAAGAAGTGACAACTTGGAAGTAGTAGGCTATTCTGACTCTGACTTTGCTAAAAGCAAAGAAGACCATAAATCTACTTCTGGGTATATTTTCATGTTAGCTGGCGGACCAATCTCTTGGCGGAGTCATAAACAGAAACTGACCACGACGTCTACTATGATGGCTGAATATGTTGCCGTTTATAATGCAACCTGTCATGGGATGTTGTTAAGGAACCTGATCAGTGGACTCAAACTCGTCAACTCAATTTCTAGACCATTGAAGCTTTACTGTGATAACTCAGCTGCTGTAACTTTCTCGAACAGTAACAGTTCGACTGGCGCTGGGCTATATCTCGACACAAAGTATCTGTTTGTACGCGAACGGGTTGAGGAAAATGCTCTTTGTGTTGAGTACATAAGTACACATGACATGCTAGCGGATCCGATGACCAAAGGTCTTCCTCCTAATATATTCGTAGGACACGTGTCGAATATGGGGCTTACAAAAGACTTAATTTAATAGCATGTTGTACTTATTGGTCATTATTATTTATTAATGAAAATTTTCCTCCTTATTCAGATTTTGTTTGTCCATTATTTACACCTTATGCGCATAACTGTGTTGGACATTATTATAACAAAATTTGTCTTAGTTGGTCTATCATTGCTTATTCAGTTTTGAATTTGAGTCTTAGTTTGACTAGTGGGGGTCCTGAGTAGATGTTCTTCTCTACGACTGTACTTATTGACTATGATTTCGGTTTGAAACAAAATGAGTATTATCTCGTACGGACTTATTAATACTCATAGATAAATGATCTACTCGGTCAAGTGGGAGAATGTTGGACCCATATTATTTGTGACCCTCATTGATCATTTATCCTTACTGATATGATGACTGACACTAACTGAAATCTGTGTCTAGTAAATATTCGATGGACGTATTTACTTTAACGACACTATAGATTTCCCATTAGGTGATCGGAACTATGAGAGCTTATAATATAAACACTTATTAAACACCAAGGACTAAATGGTACACACTCCTAATTTGAGTGTCTATATAAGGACCATCATAAACCCTTATTAGGGTTGGTCACTTAAGCCACCATCTTCATCCCTAACACACACATAGTGTTTTCTCTCAATTACTCCATCATAATACGATCATCTCGTTCTGGGAATCAATGGCTAACATGTTCAACAACATCATCAGGAGGTATGTAAATAACATGAATCAATCTAATTTAATCCAACACTTTCTTCCGATGTTCTAACCTCAAATTCTCTGAATAATGGTAATAATAAAACAAATTAAAACCGGTGAAACTCAATTATCACAATATATTCTGCAATCTATAATTTTATGTGACAAGATATTGAGGATTGAAGATTGAAGATTCCCTCAAGACTGTTAGAAAATTATAGTTACAAAACTAAGATGGGCAGTTGCTAAAAAATTTTTTATAAGAAAAAAATATAGTGATCTTGAATTAAATAAATGTTGAAAGCAACAAATGTTACCAAAAAGTACCCCATTATGATTCCTTTTTCTAGAAGTGGATATTGTACGAATCTTAATGGTTTTGTTTGTTAGTAACATTTTATTATTTTATCTTATAATTTTATAATGTAACTTTAATTAACGCGTTTTCATTAACATTAACAACAATATTAGACATATATATAAAATAAAGTAACGGATTTATTGGATAATACATAGGCCTGGCGAAAATCATGTGGATACACTATCATAAATTAGCTTAATTGACGTTGGATTATTTTTTTTCAAATTTTATAAGCTAGCTAGTATGCTTACGTGCTTCGATGCAAAGAGAAACTGAAAATTACGAAATACTTGGTAACTAAAAGATTCATATACACGAAGTATTTATAAGAAAAAGAAAAGATAAATGTTTGAAGAGTTTGTCGAATAGAAATAAAATAAAAATGTACGTTCCTTTTGTAAACCCGACATATGGTGGAGGCGTTCAGTTTAGCTATTGTGTTCATGCATCTATTAAACGTGCACGTTAGTAGTACTAAGTACTAATTTTGCGTACTAGAGAAAATACTCATGTTTGAATAAAAGATAAACTCACTCGAATGCACCATATGATTACTATTGAACAACCATCGTCCTATATTAGTAAGGTGTTTTTCGTCTCTAAAATATATGTTACTTTCATTTTATTCTTTTTAGGTTATTACTCTACTTATCGTCAATGAGTATCTAAGAGTACGAGTTTTTGTCTCATATGAGCGATTGGGTAATCAACTCACCTCCTTCCACTGGTTACCAATTCACGTAAAAACTTATTTTACTTTTTCTAAAACTAAATTACAAAACGTCATTGTATAAAGTTACACTATTTAAATGATCTTATATGGTTTATTACTCACAGTTACATATAAACGTTTGTTTGGGAGAGACCTAGAGTATGTTCGTTACTTTGAATAATAAAGGATGTTAAATTATTAAACAGTTTAACTATACACGACGGCGTTTTGTTATTTAATTTAATAAACAACAAAATGATTTTCCACATGAGAATGGTAACACGAGGGAGGAGCTGAATCGGTTACCCAATAACGGATAACCCGAATTAGAGAAAAACTTAAACATCTAGATAGTCAATGATACAAAAATTGTATAATAGTTTGGAAGGTGCATATTAGACACACACAAAAAAACGTTTAAGATGAAACACTTTAACATTTGAGTCGGCATATAGTTTAATAAAACCCTTAACTTTATGATTTATAACATTTGCTAATAAATCTTAAATTAGATATAGTACTTGAATTCTTTAAGTGGACCAAATTGAAATCCTGGACACCATGTCTTAATGCTTAAAAAGGTAATTGCTTAATATGGCATTATTGGTTTATTTTTGGTTTTACTAAATTGCATATGCAATGTTTATGTTGCATAAATTTGGACAAACCGAAATTAATAAGGACCATCCTATCACAAGATACTTCCATAAATACCAATAATCTAATTAATGCTATTTAGTTTTCATAATCCAACAATTTTTCATTCTAAAAAATAAAAAAAAATAAAAAAAAATTGCCAATGGGGGTTTGTCCCATTGGTACGAGGTTGTCCCCCCTAGGGAAGGACTTGAGTTCGAGCCTCCCGCTGGAGTTTCCTTCTTAGATAAATATTAGGAGATAACTAACTTTGGTGTAAGGTTTGTGGGTCGCATACTGCCCAATTGGATGTCACTGTGGCCCCGGATCACTAAATTGCCGTTGTAAAAAAAAAATTTGATATTTTTATGAGCAAATTACCAAAATAATCACCTATCACTTACACTTTACAAAAATAATCACCTAATTCGCGACGGATTTCTCGCGACATTTTTTTCGTCGCGAAAGTACACATATTTTAATCCGACCAATAAAAATTCGACACGGTGTCGAGACACTATTCATTTCTCGCGTCAATATTCATTTTCGCGACGACGTGTCTGATTTTTATTGGTCTGATTTTGTTTTATGTACTTCTCGCGACGATAAAATGTCGCGAGAAATTCGTCGCGAATCAGGTGATTATTTTTGTAAAGTGTAAGTGATAGGTGATTATTCTGGTGATTAATTCTATTTTTATTTATATTTGTTCTAAAAATAGTCTTATTTTAATATATTGATATTCAAAATTTAGTAACTTTCCATTTTATCTTTAAATATCAACTTTTTAAACTCTAAATATAACTGATGTCTTTAGTGTAAATATAAAATAAATAATCTAATAAAAAAACTACTTTATTAATTATACGCATCTTATTTTAACCGTTTTCATATTTTTAGACAGTTTTTTTAAAACGAAAGAAGTACCTTTTATTTTCATTATTATATAAACTTTAACGTCCATTTTGCTACCAATTCTTGAAGAATTCATAGATTTGTTAATTAGCACCTCCTCTCCAATGTCAATTTTTTCATTTTATTTAAACAACGAAGATTTTATTTTATAGCTAACAAGGCAATCAACTGTAAATAAAGCTCAAAGGAAAACAAAAAGAAAAGAAAAAAGAAAAAAGTAACCAATTGTTCCAATTTTAACCGCGACCTTTCCCCCTATTATTAAACCAAAGAAACGATTTTCTTTGAATGAGAGGGAAAGGGTCTATAGTAAGAATAACATATATATATATATATATATATATATATATATATATATATATATATATATATATATATATATATCTCTCTCTCTCTCAATCAAGCAATACGAATCTTTTTACGCCATGTAACATAACAAAAACTATTAAACCTTCTATTATCGTCCCTATTTTGAAATCTTTATTTCAATTTTAATATTAACTATTTTTTTTGTGTTATATAATTGATGCAAACTATTTAAATAAATTAGATTTTAAATGCATTTTTAATAATAAATGAAGCGGTAAACATAATAAAATAATAATTAAATAATTATCTTCAATATCTTATCTAGATATTGTGTATTAGTTATTAAAGTTGTTTTGAGTATAGCCAAAAAACCTTCCTTATATTACGTGTTAGGTCAAAACTTGGTGAAAAAAAATCAAATATAATTACAGAAATAAATAATATTTATAATATTTTCAAGAGTCCCGAAGTAGATTCAAACAAATAAGCAATCATTGTCTACAGTTTTATTGATAATCATTTTAGTATTGAGCAATCTTCATTATTCAATAAGAATATAATGCTCTTTTCTTTTTCAAGTCATTCTTTTTTGAAACTAGGTGTTAAGCCATCATATGGTAATTTAGATTTCATGACGGTATATACTCATAGATGTTTGGTTGGGGTATTAGAGGGTGGATATGGGTAATGAAATGATTAATAGTGGTTGATTTGTTATTTTATAATCAATTATTATCCATATTATCCATTAATAAACAATAAACCATTACTTAACAAAATGAGGGTAATCAAATTGGATAATGATTAACCCTCGTACATTGTTTTTCCCTTTCTCTTTTGTATATATATGTAAGAAATATCACAAATATTGTTGAAAAGAACTATGATCATTAGGCCAAATGCAATGAAGACCTAATTACATACTTAGCGACATCACATAGATAAGCAACTATTATACGGAGATGTTTTAGAAAAAAAAAGAGTATAGACATTTACTAACAAGCTTCATAACATAAAGAAGAATTACACAATCATACGGTATAAGACAATTTACTAATACCCCGTCGCTTACAAGTATAACAAACATACAAAGTTGTATTAAAAGTTTTAGACGTATTGCTCTTCCTTAATTTAAAAT
This sequence comes from Senecio squalidus, assembly GCA_910822075.1. Lineage (NCBI taxonomy): Eukaryota > Viridiplantae > Streptophyta > Magnoliopsida > Asterales > Asteraceae > Senecio > Senecio squalidus. Next base: position 5,126,979 of record CAJVGC010000065.1, read on the forward strand.
ATAAGTTCTGGACATGTATAACAATATATACTTTAACCATTTAATTATAAACATCAAAGTTGTTGTTTGAGCCAAATTAGCAGATGAACAAAAAGAATGACCAGAGGTGAGAGCAGATAATCGCTTTTCTCTTCCTGATAATCCTGAAACACCACGCAAAGAATTTACGCATACGAATATAGGAAGGTGAAATAGAGAAATGATGACTAGAAAAACGTATAATTAATAAAACGACCTTTTACTATTTATATTTATAACTTTTTAGGTTATAATGTGACGTGACGTCTTGTGATTGGTTGTCATACTCGGATATTTAAGTAAGATATTTGGTTTATAGAGATCGTATAACAAGGAAGGTGAAATAGAGGAATGATGACATATAATCAATAAATGACACTTTACTATTTACATATATATAACTTTTTAGGTTATAGTGCTACGTGACGTCTTGCGATTGGTTGTCATACGACCTCTTACTGACCTCCAATGAGAGGATGTCACATGTCTTGTGAGTGTGCGAGTTAGCCAAATTTTCTATTATCGACGTCTTATATTTATAATGTCCGACTTCTATTCTGCTAGTGATAGCGAGTCTCGAGCATACATACATGATCATCTTGACGACATGGGTTACTCTTCAATTTTCACAAATAACATACAAGTTTCGATACATATCTTAGCTTCTTAATAAAATTGCTAAAACTATTTAAATTTTAAAAGTTTTAAAATTTCATGGGTTTTGACGTCTTATATTTATAATGTCCGACTTCTATTAAAGAAAACATTGTATTCTCTAGCTAATACATAATTTAAACAAATTATAATTCAAAATCAGTCTTATATAGTTTCGACGTCTTATATTTATAATGTCCGACTTCTATTGTGTTAGTGTTCGGTCGGTATGGGTGCAAAACCGAAGGAATATTTCGTTTGTGTTTTAACGGTTAATAATGATATTGTTGAGAATAATGTTGGCGAGGGATCAGCGGAGACTCTGACCTGATTGCCGCGGTCTTGTTTTCTTTAATGAAAACCTGTAAGTCGGTTACCGACATTTCCTTTGGTCGGAAGCATCACACATCGTTACACCCACGCGCCTCATGCATCATATCACGTGGATTTCACGTTCTAGTATTTTCATATTTGCCCCTAATGTAATAAAACTTTAAGATTTTGGGTATGCATTATAATTATATCTTTATCACATCTTTTTCTTAAATTTAACTTTCATCTTTGCTTTAATTAAAGTTGTTACATGTGAAAAAAATATAAAGTTTCATTTCACCATTTTTTTATGATATATAAAGTTTAAACAAATGATAAAAAAAAAACTCATGATTTGTGTTTTTTCTATCAAACACCTAATTAAAATATTCAAATATTTAGAATAACAAACAACTGAGCATAACCATTAAGATGAAGAAATATTCGTTACGTTTTGCACTCATACCGACCAATTAAGATTTATACGAGAACATCGATGCTTTATCTAGTAAAGAAACATTGTTTGCAAAGAAAAGAAAATATTTTCTTAATTGCCTTAGCTTGTCTGAATCCTCGACAGAAGGTATCCTTTATATGTATAGACATATAATGAATTTAAACATTTAATAACATGTTAACCACAATATTAAGACTCGCGGTTATCATAACTTCAACGACTAAGACATAATTAATTTTCTATTAAAGAAAACATTGTATTCTCTAATTAATACATAATTTAAACAAATTATAATTCAAAATCAGTCTTATATAATAATCCTAACATATACCACTATCTTCCTTAGATTTTTGGGAATTACAATGAGAGTTGTTGGTCGTAATCTTGGTCACAAAGTAAACCATGGTCAACTTATTGGTATAATCTAAACGACAATTGATTTGCCAAACTTCATTATCATATTTAAGAATCCAATCAATGTAAGTTGGATTATAAAAAAGGTTAACTTTTTAAAGCATATAAACATATTTAGTTGTATTAGGTAAGGTAAATTAAGAACAAGTCAAACATGAATATAATATTAGTATGTTCTTGATTCCTTTTTCTTAAAAGAGTTGTTATAAATTTTATTAATGGGATCTTAAAATTTATAAAAATTGAAATGTTTTATTTATTATTAGGAAATTTTAAATTACTTCCTAGATTATGTAGTGTAATTAAACTTTCTTGTTAGTTAAATAAAAGACTCAAATTCAAACCTACTTACGTAAAACATATTTTAATGACTGAAGAAGAGTTTTAAAAAGTAAACATATTTTAATGACTATGGAAGGGTTTAAAAAAAGATCAATGAATAACGATTATAAGTATATAACTCTTTAGAAAATTTTGACCATTAACCTTACCTACTTATTTCTTTTAGGGGGTGTTTGTTTGGGTTTATATAACCGGCTTATAACTTATTGTCATTTCGGCTTATTTTTTATAATCCCGAATTTTCCGGCTTATGTAACTAAGGGGGTGTTTGTTTCGGCTTATATAACGGGCTTATGAGCTTATGTAATTTTGATAAGCTCATAAGCTCAAGTTAATAAGCTCATAAGCCAAAAAAATTGGGCTTATAAACTTATCAAAATTTACATAAGCTCATAAGCCCGTTACATAAGCCGAAACAAACACCCCTTAATTATGGGCTTATTATTGTTTATTACGTCATAATAAACAGTAATAAGCCCATAAAAGGTTACATAAGCCGAAAAATTCGGGCTTATGAAACATAAGCCGAAATGTCAATAAACCATAAGCCGCTTATATAAGCCCAAACAAACACCCCTTTAATAATCTAATTACAAAATAAAATTTAAATATTATATATATGTTAACATGGTTTGTCACACTAGTTACAAATGAAAAATATGTTATTTCTACTCCAAATACTCTACACTACTAACGTAATTTAAGTTATTTAATCGAACCCAAAAGAGGTGGTAAATGTTACGTTTTCAATCTTAAAATACAAGTAATTATAGCAACAAAAAAGGGGTTCTGATTTGAGTTAAATAGACTTATGACTAATCAAAAATAACACAAAAAGATGTAAATAATAAGAATGAGGATTCAATTCCGTATTTCACTCCATAACCTATGTAAATCAACCATGAAATGATTTAATAAAGTTGCTAACAATCTCGTTCAAGTATGGACTAAAAGATGTTAACAAGCTCTAAAGACTTTTGTTTGCCAAAATATAATTTGTATTTAAATTTTTCGACAATTATAAACTACAAATTGTGACAAAGATAATGTTTGGGTTTAATAATTTTGGATTATTTATAATCATGAATCACTTTAACAATTATTTATTTTGTTTTTTATTTACTTTCTTCTGTTTAACGAATTTAAAATTGAATAAATTAGGAAAGCAATTTGTTTTCAAGAAATTCAGAATCAAAACATAATAGTAAAGATTGGTATATATGATTGTATGCGTTTTGATTAAAATCGAAAAACCAAACTCAATAACTATCAGAAGGTAGTTAAACCAGTTATCGGCGGTTAAAACAAAACGCTACATATTTTTGGCTTTAGCATGAAATCGCGGTTCGCCTTTTGTTGGAAAATCATATATACATTTTAGTCCGCAACTAGGAGACACTTTCTCCTTATAACCCCGCAACGGGGTCGCCCTTATTGACCATCATTTATTTTTGATAAGATTATTTTTTGTATTATTTATATGTTAATCCCACTTTTGTATATATGTAGAGAAATATGACGTGGATATACGCCAGCAGTTGATCCCACATGTCAGAGAGTAGGACCACACGTGCCGTCTCTTTCTTGTTTCACACGCTTCCTTCAGTAGCAATTATCACTATCTTTTCATAGAAAGATTTTTATCCTTTTTCATCTATACATTTGTGTGGACATATCGACATATTTAACTCTATCAAGCTTACTCTCCGCTCTAATAATGTTGTTCAACTCCATTGTAACGACATTTTCATCCGTTACATGACTTGAACACGAGCCAACTAAGATACCGTCCGACTAGTATATATAATTCCTTGTGAATACTTTTATCATGATATATCTCTTTGATATTAATGTTTGTTAATAAAATGGGTATGATTTAGATTAAATTAGTATTTGTAGTTGATTGAAAAAAACTATTTATCAAAGGGTGTATGTATGCACACGTTTTTTCATTTAAATCATACATTTTTCAATATTTTGTCCATTTCGGTACTATACATAAACAATTAACCTTTAAAAAATATTTGTATGATAATTTTTAAATATTTTTTTAACAAATAATTTCTGTTACGAAACTTATCATCATGAACATATATGTATTTTTATACATTTATGTGTTTAGAAAATTAGAAGAATTATAATATTAATGTATAAAAATTCTGAATAAGTCCATGTAGTTGAACCAGCAAAAAAATATAGTGCATATTCGTATTCCAAATTTAATTGTCCAATTTACATTCCGATTACATTATATTTATTTAAAAATAATATTAGTCCATAAAGTATTACATGTCATATTTAAGATGATTATTCAACTTAATTTACAACAAGAAAAATATTAAAATACATTTCAGGTCAATTTATATGTTTTTACTTTATATATTCAGGATATAATTCATTATGGATTTAGAGCACATGGTATGATAATCACGATTCTAGTGATTCTGATATTACTTTTGCTGACTTGGCATTAAGAATCATAATTCTGAGATTTTAGGTGGTATGATAATGAGAATTGTGGGTGATTATGAGAGTTGTGGGACTCACTATTTTTTATTTTTTTAAACATTTAAATAAAATAAATATAAAATTTTATTAAAATTAAAAATAATATTACAATAATTAAAATAAAAATACAAAAACATACAATAAAAGAAATACAATACAATAATAAAAAAAAATACAAATACATAAAATAAAAATTGCTAACGTTGTCGATAGTTATCCGAAAGTGTCAAAATGTAGGCTACGAGATCCTCGCGGAGTATGTTGTGTGTGGTCTTGTCTCTAATCTCTCTATTAATCCGGATACGTTCGTTGACTCTCTCGTTATAAGTTCTCGGAACACCTGTAACCGGAGGAGCATACCATTCTTGGGCATCACAAATCGACCGTCCGTTGTCTTCAACAATCATGTTGTGCAATATGATAGCCCTATACATAACTCTTCTTAACTTGTTCATCTTGTAAAATCTCGCTGCATGTTTTATAATCCCCCAACGACCTTGAAGAACACCGTATGCCCGTTCGATATCCTTTCTCGCACTCTCTTGAAAACGTTTAAATTTTTGACGCGGTTCGTCAAATGGGTACGAAAAAGCTTTAACAAATGTTGCCCACTACGGATATATACCGTCTGCAAGGTAATATCCTTTATTGTACTCGTGGTCGTTGACGGTGAATCTATAATCCGAGGATGAGTCGTTGAGCATATCATGAAACAACGGCGATTGTTTAAGCACATTGATGTCGTTGTTCGACCCCGCGACGCCGAAGTAAGCATGCCATATCCAAAGATCGTACGACGCAACAGCTTCCAGCATAACCGTTGGATAACCATGGTAACCTCGTGTGTATTGCACTTTGAATCTATTTGGACATTGATCTCATTTCCAATGCAGACAGTCGATGCTACCAAGCATACCCTTAAACACGTGAACCTCATCGTGTTTTTGATATAAACGATTAACATCATCTTGTGTTGGGGGTCTTAGATAAACGTTTGTATAAAGATGGATTACACATTTTAAAAAATTATCTAGAGATTCAGATGATGTTCTTTAAGATCTTTTTTAATATTCGTCAAAAGCGTCCGGAGTAATCACATACACCATCATACGAATAGCGGACGTGCATTTATGTAAACAACTAAAACCTATTTTACCCGTACAATCGGGTCGTTGTTTGAAAAAATTAAAATAGTCGGGCAAAGGTTCTACGGAGTAATTAGATATACCTTCGACTATTCTGAGGAAAAGATGTCTTCTCATACGAAATCGTCTACGAAAATATTCATCCGGGTATGTACTTTCACCGGAGAAGTAATGTCGTAACACGTTTTCGTTTGCTTCTGTTCAATCGTGGTTGATATAACGCCTTTTCTTTTTCTAAGTCCGGCGTGAATTTTTCGCCTCATTTTTTTCCTTCTCCATTTGTTACTTAGCTTGTACCGCCTTAACTTGTACTTCGATCAATTCGAAGTCCTGACGATGACGAATCCGTAACATCGGGATCGGTTGACGAATTTGAACTCATTTTTTGTTGTATATAGTTTTTAGAAAAAGATTGAGATAGAATGAGATTGAAAAATGTTGTGATTTTTTAGTTAAATTGTGAATGTATTTATAAGTGAAATAGTGTTTAATTAAAAAAAAATAATTAAAAATATGATGGTATAAAATTCGACTGTTAGATTAATTTTTTTTTATTTAGACCGCGGTAAAGAAAATAAAAAATAAAAAATAAAAAGAATAACTAAAACACCCGTTGTCATCACAACAACGAGACACGGTATAATAACGAGAGGCCGCTCGTTGTCACCTGCCACAATCACACCGGATGCTCTTATGGGAGTTATGAGTTGACAATTTTATTTACGACAAAAATACATCTAAAACATTTATATTGCAATTAATATACAAGATGACAGCGCATACTACTATATTCAATATTTTAATTGAGATAAAAATTAACTTCATATGCACGCAAATACTAAATTAAATGCTAGAACTATTTCTAAGATATTACTACAGCAATTTAGTGAAATTACACAATCAAAAAGTGTAATTTTCATTAGATAAAAAAAAGATACCATGCACTTTATCCTTATACAATATTACCAACTATTTTACAAACTTAAATAAATACGTTTTAGTCTGTCAACTATTTTACAAACTATTTCTAATTCCGCGGGTGCTGCTAGATTTTCCCATCATCTCTTGCGGTTCGTGCAATCTTAAGCCAGTCACGACTAGTTCACTCGTTGGTACGCTGACTTTGCTCGGTTCAACTCCAAACCCGGTTGAACCTGGCCAATTACCCATGGTTATAGCAACTTTATACTTTATAAATGTCGAGGCTTTTTTTACTTTCGAGTGTTTGCAACTTTGCAAGCACACGAGCCAAAACTTTTGACTACCCACGTGTAACCGGGTACTCGTTTACACAAAACCGGTTCCGGGTCAACAACCCTTCGTCTGAAAAGGTGACTTATATTTATTCAATTAATGGCTTACATACTTGCTCCACCTCATCCCACCGGCAATCTCCGGTCAACCCCAATTAGCCCCTTCACACTTTGAATTTTTGTTGTTTTATAATTCAATTCATGTATTTTCAGTTTCTACCTTTTACAATTGTTATGACTATTTATTTGTTTATATTTTATGGGTCCATTAAATGTTTTGACTATGCCTAAAATGCAATTTTTGTTTATATAAGAAACAAATAAAGAATATATAGTCATATCAAAGGATATTTTTTTTCTAAAAAGACAAAGATTAGAAGTATATAACACACAATAATTTACATATCTTGCTCCATATAAAACTCGAATCGTAACCTTAAACTAGATTGATAAGTTACTCATATACCAATACGTTAGACACTGTTTAGTAAACAATGACATTTAGTATGGAAAATTGTATAGTTTAATCTATTAATAGTTTCTAGTATACCTAAGTTTATATAAAGTAAATAAACCATATATTATACAAATTAAAAAAAAGCCATATGTTTAACAATACATTTATGCATATGTTATGCTTCTTTGTTATTACAAAACTACAACATTTAATGATTTGGTTATATAAAGGAACATTTTTTTTGTTCTTAATTCAAATTTATTAATTAGTCCTTAATAGTCATCACTTGCTACTTTAACTCTTTATGATTTGCTTTCATATGATTTGATTATAAAATATTTATTGATATATAGGTATAGTTAAACCTTTTTATTTAATTACCTATCTAATCAAACATTATATGAATTAAACACATTCATCAATACATTAAAATATACAATTTTCTTTCAAATGGTTATCATTTGACTTCATTCCTAACTAGATATATATATTTAAATGCTATTTAGTATTTAGTGAATACAAAAACATTTAAAACTTTATTAAAAAGTGTATATACTATATTAAAATAATTATGAAAGTTTGTTATATGTTGAGTGATTGAATTGAAGACTAAAAGGGGGGTCAAATGCAATTTATTAAGATATAGGGAAGTAAGATGTAATTGACCCTACTTTAAATTCCCTAACAAGCCATCTATTGGTGTCTTCACACTAGAACTATAGTATTAGTACTATACTCAAAACCAAACCACACTCATTTCTCTCTCTATATTTGGAGAGCCTACAAATGAAGAATCTATGCCTTTGATCTAGTCTATGGAAAAGAAAGAGGACATAAACAACAACAACAACAAAGAAAAAGATTCAAACAATATGGCAAACTCAACATTTTCCGATCAGATTCCGGCTGTTTATGGTGGTGGTAGTAGTTTTTTTGATATACCTCAAGGGTACTTAGATATGTTAGCTTTTCAAGACTATGGCGGTTCGTCGCTTTTCGATTTGTTACAACCTACTCCTCCGCCGAATTTGGTAGTGGAACATCAAGAAAATCATCCTCTGCCACCACCGGCTTCTACGGTGGAGATGGTGAACACACCGACACAGAATTCGTCTTCTATCTCATGTTCTTCGAATGAGGCTGCTAATAATATTGATCAAGAGAATAATAAGAGATCAGCTCATGAGGATGATGATGAAGAACAACATGATGATGATGATGAAAAGACTACTACTAACAAACAGTATGTGCCTTTTTCTTTAACGGGAAAATGATCCGTGCTCATACCAGCACGTATCTTGCGTTATGGTTAGACCGTGTGTAGTTCATAAAAGAAAGAACCGCACGCGGTCTAACCCATAGTTACACCTCTTAACTATTTAAATTTCATTTTCGATCCGGAAAGAAGAGATAACCTAGCTATCTTTAAATTCTCACATTAATTCATGAGGTTCTATGTATGCTTCTTCAAATCATCATTATAAAACCCTTTTGGTGTTCTTTTCGTGTTTTTTGACCCAAAATAAAAGTAAACCCTTTGTTTCATACATACGCGGTGTTTTTATTCAAGATTTCTAAATTTGATCAAGAAAGGCTTGGTCCTTTTCACACACATACATATACCAAAACAAAAAAGTAGATTTATTTTTTATGTGAATCTTTATTCTTTTTGATCCGAATGCTTTTATTTCATACAAAAGAAAGTGATCTTTTTGAATTAAAATGTGGGCGTTTTATTGTTTTTTGCAGATTAAAACCCAAAAAGAAGAACCCAAAAAAGCAAAGGGAACCAAGATTTGCGTTCATGACAAAGAGTGATATTGATCACTTGGATGATGGTTATAGATGGAGAAAGTACGGCCAGAAAGCTGTAAAAAACAGCCCTTTTCCTAGGTATACTATACTCTCTCTCTATCACTTTCTCTCTCTACCCCTTACATTTGTTGCCCTAGCATATTGTATATATACATATACATAGTTTATATATATATATATCTTGAATAACTCAACATCCATTTCTTTGGTGTTTTGATGCATTTATAGAATAAAAAGATAGTTATATATAACATGGGGTTCTTTTCAAACATTTTTGTTGTTGACTGAATTGGTTTCTTGGTTCGAATTATATAGGAGTTACCATCGGTGCACAAGCGTAGCATGTGGAGTCAAGAAGCGAGTGGAAAGATCATCGGATGATCCATCAATTGTTATCACAACTTATGAAGGTACCCACACTCACCCGTATCCAATGACGCCTAGAGGTGGGATTGGGATCTTGCCAGAAACCGCAAACTATGGTGGTTTTAATAGTAGTGATGTTGGTAGTCTTGGTAGTGTTTCTTCTTTTCTTTTTACACAACCTCATTACCAACATTTACAACCACAACTCCAACCTTATTTCAATAACCAAACATCACATTCATCTTCTCTAAGCTTTAGCAACACCAATGTAAGTTCGCATACATCGCCATACTCCCATTTTCTTCAAGAAAGACGTTTTTGCCCTTCACCATCTTCTTCATTGCTCAGAGACAATGGACTGCTTCAAGATGTCGTACCATCCCTGATCCGAAAAGACGAGCCCAAAGAAGAACAGAATTAAGAGGATTTGATAATTTGAAGTACTATGGTAGTTAGCTAGCTTTCATGGTTTCAACAATCTTTCTAGTAATCTATGTACTGACAATGTACAAGGATCGGTTTTTCGTGTGTTAACTACCTACTTTTAGGTAATTCGCAACACCACTTCATCATTTCGTAGCAAAGTTTGATCATCGGTCGATGTACAATGACTAGGTTTTTTGGTTTTTAGCTAGCTAATTATGCAGGGTTGGCTTTGTTCATGTTGGTTCTTTGGTTTATTCGTTGTACTTGCCAGATATTCCCATATTTTGCTATGGAGATTTTAGGGTATGTGATTCTGTACATGTTAATCTCAATTATAACTTCTTCTTTTTCCCCTATATTAGTCAAATTGTGCATTTTGTAACACATAAATTATGGTTTATCTAGGTGGTAGATAATATTTATATTTGCATACAAATTTTTCAAAGAAATATAAAAAAAGTTTGTATCACATTTTGTTTGGTGTTGGAAAAACCTGAAGTGTATATCTAGAGTAAGCAAATAGAATACATATATACATAACAAAAACGATTTGTAGTCCAATTGTTATGCACCATCATATCACTCGGCTATTGATGGAAAACTTTACCTCAAATGAAGTTCTTCGACTAGATTTTCGATTGGGCTGAGAAATAAAAGATCAAAATCTACTATTATTACAGATTACATTGTATTGATAGTGTTGCCCTAACTTGGTTTTACTTTGATCCTACTCGTAAAGGGTTTAAATTTTTTGTTTTGATAGATCGAGTTGCTCTAGTTTACTTGGTGTTCCTCTGCAGTTTTTCGAATAATCAAGTATCGTTTTCTCAACTTGGACATGTTACATTTTAATCATAAAACTGAAGCAGTTCGGAAGAAATGCTCAAATACATATGTTGGTACAAGCAACATATATCTAGTCGTCCTTAATTACATGTATCAATCGTACCAACTTGTACACCAACATCAGATAGTCATCCTATGCAGCTTTCATGTTGCAGTTTTAGTGTTAGAGTACCGTTTTTATGAGATTGAATTTGTCATAGATCAACATATTCTTACAAGGAATGAATATTTATAAACTAATTTATGTCGAATCGATAAACGGATTTGTAAACATCATGTATTAAAAAAAAAAGTATCAAAATAACAAATTAAGAGGTAGAGAGATAGGGGGCAATTGTACCATTAAAACTTTATCCCATTCTTGAGACATTGCATAAGCTATATCCATGATTATACACAACACATAAACTTGTCCCCACACATTTTGCTTGCTCAAATGCTTGAATACCCTAGTCATAGACTCAATGCATATTAAAAAGCTTTTCATTTTATCCCACTTTCTTTTATATATCTTTGTACAATGTATTCTTATTCATGACCGTATCACTTATCTTTCCTATAATCAAGTCGTGATATATAATGTTTCATACGATATGATCCATCTTTTCCTCTTTGTTACGTCTAATATTAGAGAGATCTTATATCCTTCTAATACAAATTTGAAGTGTACATAGTAAAATCGTAAGATCGTTTATGTTTGAACGTTGTACATCATGTCATTCTTAACTTGTTCCAAAATTTTTATGAAGGGTGACTAGTATATGCCATAGTAAACCATTTAGTGTTTATGTAAATGTTACAACTCTATCATTTTGTGCATAAGTTGTCGTTGCTATGTGACACTATCTTATATATGATCATTGGTTTTTCTTTAGCTAATTCTAATCATGTTATATAAAATCAAGGTGTTTTAAATTTAATTAAAAAAGGGAATATATTAAACCACTAAGTTTGGAAACAACTATTGATTGATAAAAGAATAGAAAGGTGATGGGGAAATATCACGTGGACGCCCAACAAAATATAGTAAGATTAAAGTTATGGAAATCTGGAAATAGGTTTTGTGTTTGGTTTTACCAAAAATATGAAGGGGGTTGTGTAGCCTCAACCCTCTAAAGTTGAACATATCATGTGCCAATACAAGATTTGTATGTGAGAGACATTAATGCAAACTTAATGACACAAAACTATGAAGGGGGGCTGTGTAGCCTTAACCTTAGTTTAAAAAAGGCGGCGCCTAGACGCTAGGCATCTCAAGGCGATGGCAAAAACGCCTTTATTACTCAAGGCGCTAATTTTACATGAGGCAGTAATAAGCGGCGCTTAATAGGCGCCTTTTACGCTTTGGCGTTTTAGCGCCTTTTAGTGTCTTAGGTGTAAACTGAGAGTTAAAGTGTGGTTTGTGTTAAATTTGTGTGTAATATGGCTTTTTTAAGCCCAAATTATGTGAATAATAGGGCAAAGTAGCTAGAATTTGGGGCAACAATTTTGGGTGGGGATATGAGGCAACAACTTTGGCGGGAATACAACTTTGACGGGAGAACTGATCAGTCTCTTCTCTCCTATTGCAAGTACTTCCTACCAATTGTTATACACGTGAGGCGAGCGCTTCGCGCCTAGCGCCCTGGTCTTTTGACCCTTATCGTCTTGGGGCGCTTTTCGACTTTTAAAACCAAGGCCTTAACAAATGTTCAAGACAAATAACAAATCTTATTTACACATCCAATGTATTGATTAGGTTATGCTTGTCTTTTTATATTGTAGGAGTTTATGTGTAAATATCATACACTATTGGTAAACAATGATGTTTTTCTCTTTTAAGGCTACCCGAGGAGAGCGAGTAGTGTTTAAGTCAAATGTATACGACCTAACAGAAATATCCCCATTACCGGTTTTAAACTTTTTCTCCTCCTTTCCAAAATGTTATCTATAAGGTTTGAATATAAGACATCTATAAAAACACCACGACATCTACCCTTCACTTTGGTGATAGATGTAAATTTGTAATTATAATATACTCATTGCTTTATGGTTTAATGAAATGGTAACCCTGTCTGTTTTTCCTACAATTCAACATGCTATCAAGTCATCCATCATCGCCTTTGTTTTGAGATCATCGAAGTCCACCTATACTTTCTTATATTGCCACCATTTTCTCACGATTTGGCACTGAAAACAATAACCACAAAACCCTAAAAGCTTATGTCGCCCGCCGTTGGCTACTATACCAAAGTACTCTACCATTGGTGCCTTCAACGACTAGTCACATCTGCTCTTCGTTGACAACCATTAATCACAAATGTCGGTTTTCGTCGGGGAAATATGTACCCGTTAGTAAAAATGTAAATTTGAGGGTTTTTTGGCCCTATTTGGTTCGTATAATATGATGGAATTTGACGAAATTGGGATTCGAAATTTCATTTACATCATTTTGGTTGAAAATCAGACGGAGTTGGAATCTCTTAAATATTAAAACGAACAAATTTTGTTACACCTTTATGTACTAAACCCTAAGCTATTTTTCAAGCTAATATTAATAAAGTTTCATTAATTAATATAGATTAACAATGTAATTTAATATCTAACAAGTATTTATGTAATTAATTTCAAATCAATAATTATTTCAAGTTATCTAAAAAAAGAATGTAATAACAAAGGCAACTACTTTGTATCTATTGTCTTATGATTATTTAAAGATTAAACATATAGGAGTTTTCATTTAAAAACATGACAAGTTTAAGAATCTATTATTCTTGATCTAATCAAGTCAAGATTAGTAAAGGAAATGATAAAAGATGTTAAATTCTCTTGCTATGAACTTGAACATATGTCTTTCCAAGTTGTTACAAGCAAGAATATTAGTAAAGAACTAATTCTATTAAATTTAATGAAATTCTATAGCCAAAGGTACGAGGATTAAATCAAGCGAATCAAAAGATTTCTAACCAACTACTTCGTGATAGTTAGACACACTTTTTATTTTAAGAGTGTTTTTACTAGAACCTTATCCTATACGTATAAGGGTAATTAAGGCCAAGAACTCTTACTATCTATAAAACAAGCCTAGACATTTTTGAAATGTATAATACATGTGAAAAGGTCGAATCTAAGTACTTTGTCGGATTCACACGATAAGATAGGAGAGCGGGAGACGCAAGAATATTAGAAAAGAAACGATCATATAAATGAAAAGTAACGAAATACTCCATGTCGGAATACAATTATTGAAACAAGTAAATGAATTTAGAGAACCATTAGCATTTTAAGCACAATATATGATCTAACACTCAATTTAAACAATTATTAAACAAAAAACAATTAGTCTTTTTTTATTTTGATATTATTTCTTTTTGAAACAAGATCTTGTTGAAGAAAGATTGGCCATCAAAAATCAAAAGTTAGAAAGTATGAAAAGAGTCATAAATCTTCTGTTAACTTTCTTCTTTCATGCAACAGCTGAATATTCTTTTACTTTTGAGATTATTGGGTCTAGAAAAATCAATATAACAAGCCAAAATTATTTTAATTATTTTTGTTCCATATATTGAGTATCATATTCTTAGAATATTATTGTTCCTGTAATTCAGGCTTTCCAGCTATTAATATTATATACTTCTCATACAAGAAAATGTGCATATACAATCCATAATTAATATCTAATTGACACGTCGATGTTTTTCTTATTAAAACGACTTTAAAAGTATATTTGATACAAATAGTTGTAGCTGATGCAGAAGATACGAGCTATTTTGTTTATAAATGTATTTTGTTTGGCTAATTATAATACCATGGGTACGCCTATAATCGTATTTTGGTATTTTCATTTTGTTTCTTTTTCTGTTTCTTTTTCTGATGGAAAATAGTAGGGTTTCTCGAATAGACGGAAATCGAATAATGTTTACTTTTTAGTTGTATTTTTCCTGTAAATGGGAACTTTTTTTAGAGGAAAACAAAATAAAATTTATCCTAATTCTCCATTTAAGAGTCATGTCAAAAGTTTTTATATGCCTTCCAGAAATAAAGATACTTTTTTAATTACTTTTTTAGAACAATATTTCTCCTTTTTATTTCACAGAAATTCCACTTATAAAGCAATAAATAAATATAAATAAATATTTGTATTGGATGTTCTAATGATATTATGATGATAATGCTTGACTATATTAGGAAGCAAGGAATATAATTCTCATCTTTTTACCAAAATAAAAAACTTACGATACGTTATATTTTTTGCATTAGCGTATACTAAGAGCAACGTCTCTGATACATCATGTCGATATTGAACCACCTGTATGTCGGTATGTCCAACGACACATTATCCTGTCAAAAAAGGTACTTATAAATATATATGACCAAGTATTGCTTGAATGTTTCTAAGTTAATTGTGATTGAATTGTCTAACAAATAAGTTTATAACTATTGGGCTTTTAATGAGAGCCTTTACAAAAGAGGATTGGACTTTTAATGGGCTTTAAAGAAAGAGCCCTATTAAGCATGCCAAGTTGAAGGTTTACCATTTGTTGATACATACAACTACACAAGTTTTGATACAATTAGGGGACGCTTGGTTAAAAGTGGGTAATGGGAAACGGAAACGGAAATGATATACTATGGAATGCAATGATTAATGACTTTCATTAACCTCAAATCATAGAGTAATGGGTTATTGACCATTAGTGGACAATGAATGATTACCTTATCTATAACCAACCATTACTTTTCATTCCATTAGTTATTCATTACCGCCCATTACCTTCCATTACCCCTAACCAAGCACCCCCTTAGTTTGTTTAGAAATTTAGACGTTTTTTAAATGTGTATCAAGTGTTGGCGACGCTCACAAGTGTCGCCCGACCTACTATATATACATGTCTAGGCTTTCATTTCATTCGAACAAGTGTAAACCAATTTTGTTAGTAAATTTAGACGTTTTTTAAACCTGTTCCATATTCGTTTCGTTGAATTCTGCTCATCGCGAAGACTCAAACCCTGATTTTATTCAAAGATAAGGGGACCTAACCCTATTAAATTAATTAGATTAATACTAAATTGTCCTAAAACCTCATATTCTATTACAAGTTCGAGATAGGATTTCATATTTTTCGGATTAATATTTGACTTATCTCAAGGCGGCAAAACAAAATTCTAAAATCTCTGATAACTGCTAAAAGTACAATGACCGTATGATGTTTTGAACATCAACACCCTATGTCAAACCGCTAAAAGTTGGAACAATTATAATGTGTAAAACCTAAGCAGCCAAAATTGATGCTAGTTAATAGTAACCTTACAGACCATAACATGTTTATAATAACCCACAAGTCAAATACTACAAATCTACGAATCATCTAATCCGTAAGGGATTTAAGAGAACAGGGCCTAATTTTTATGTTACAAGATCGATGAATTATTAACCATCCGCCTTCAGCGAATGCTCTTGCCTAGCTGCCTAGACCTGTCGGTAAAAGCACAAAAAAAAACCAATAACATTTAATTTCCTCTAATATAAATGAAAATGACAAATGGAAACGATTGATATTTGTGAAATCGACCATGGAATTTAACTGAACCTGTTTATTCTTCCACATCCAGTCCTGAGTTCCCGGCATTCCCTGTAAAAGAGATTAAATTAAAGAAATTCCATATAAAACTATGTCGCTGGTAGAGAATTTGTGGTACCTGCTGAAAACGTGCAGAATCATTCATAGAACCACCAGCCACCGGCATTTGTGGATAGCCATAGCCCTGTAATCAAAAATACCACAAAAGATTATGATCAAGCAAGTAAAGTCGACACATGGAAACTGAATAAAAGAGAAGCTAGAAAATAATTTGTATATGGTAAAATTTCGATGAGTGAAGTTTGACTAGCGATATAATTACTAGGAAAAGTGGGATAGGTTGATACCTGAATATTTTGATGACCTGCGACCCCGGTAGTTTGATACTGGAACAACAAAAGGATGAAAATATACATCAATATACAACCAGGGTCGCCCCAAAAATAACATGGTCCAAAATCAATTACGTGAAAATCATGTAGGGTACATGAATGATGGTAAGATGATACTCGATGAATGATGGTAGCAGTGATTTATACAAAGGGTTAAATTTTGGTTATGTTTAGATCAAACAGATTATAAGCCAAACAGGATGACAGTTGCTCAAAGTGTATTTTAATGCATAAACTCCTAAATCACTATTTAAAAATATAAAAAAAAACTAGATTATTTGATAAACTATAAACAAGTGTATTTAGTCAACCAAACCCGACCCGTTTCAACCTGTACCAATAATATATGTTTTGACCAAAAATCCATTTTTGACCCATTACCCAATTATTCCCATTTTATTACCTCTACTAAAGTGCAGAAAAATGGAGCAACTAGTCATAACATCATCTAATAGAATAGAAATGTACCGCTGAAGGCTGAGTTGGATGCTGCATCTGTTGAGGATGTCTCCCCTGTGCTTGCATTTGCGTTTGATACTGGAGTTGGGGAATCTGAGTTTGCTGATTTGGCATACTTTGACTTTGATTCTGGGGCGGCTGCTGCTGCATTGAAGCAGCTTGCTGTAGGTGTTGTTGCGGTTGTGTTTGTTGAGGTGGTGGTTGTTTTTGTTGCAGCAGTTCTTGAGGCTTCTGTTGTTGTTCATATAAAGCTAACTCCTCTGGTTTCTCCCACTGCATTAACCATATTTTCCTCCAATTTTAACATCACCAAATCAAAAAACAAGAAAAATAATAAACTGCAACAGGAAAAAAGATTTACTTTGCTTTCACCGCTTGTGCTGTTGTAGTAGTATTTATATCCATCGGGAGATGTATGTTCCGTCCAGTTACATTTGACTGGAGCAGCCGAAGCACCAGGAAGTGAGTCTGACACAGGTTTTACGGTTGGACCACTAGCAGGAGCTGATGTTTGCGGCATTCCGCCAGCCCATGCAGGCTGCTGCAAATTTCACATTAATTCATAAGTCACACTATTTACTGACATGAAAACCGTAGAGAATATATATATTAAACTTTGGATTTACCTGCAATCTAGCACCTTGGAGATTCTGCTGAGGTGCCAAATTGGGATTTGATGGTTGCATAAGCTGCATTTGCTGTTGAAGCTGAGAGAAAGTCTGCTGAGATGATTGGTAGCTCGCTTGTAGACTTTGTTTCTGCTGAGACAACATTTGCGCCATTGGAGACGGTGATTGGTGCACTGGAGGCTGCATCATTTGCTGTTGCTGACCTGGCATCTGATACTGATTCATCATTGCAGTGAGCATATGAGGAGGTAAATTATTAGAAAGAGCCGGTGTTGTTGACGAGACACCAGCCTGAACTTGGCCTTGGGCCTGGCCCTGTTGTTGGGGTAACATCCCATTGAAACCGGGCATGGGCTGTGATGGAAACCCTTGGCTAAAAGAAGTTTGACCAACAGAGTTCGGTGGTGCTTGTAGTTGACCAGGTGGTCTTACAGTACTAGACGGTGGGGGCTGTGAGAAGGTTGGTGGCTGCATAGATGAAGGGAAGTTTTGTGGCGACTGATTTGACTTCTTCAAGGGTGATAAATTTGGGCCACCAGATGGGTTAAAGCTCTACGAATAACATAAAAATTACATCACTAAAAAACTACTAAAACAACATAATAAAGTCGAGCAATATCATATACATCCACAGAAATATGAACTTACTGGAGCTGAAGACGGATTCCCGTCACCAGACCTAGGAGCCACTTGACTCCCAAAATTATGCATACCATCAGATGATGATACCATACCATGCTGACTCATAGGATGCCATGCGTTTTGAGGAATAGGAGCATGCATTCCCTCACCCATATTCGGTGGTCTGAAAACATATGTTAACTCTCAGAAAGTTATCAATACAACATATACATATATCATACAAACAATTAGAAAGCGTACCTAATTCCTGGGGACGGCATCCGAGGACCGAACCCGGGACCACCAAATGAAGGAGCTCCTCTGAACGATAAAAGAAAAGAAAATGAACAATAAATTTAATTAACAGCAATATAAACATTTTTTGAAAATGTGTTTAAAGAACCTCGATTCTCCTGGTCTGGGTTTCTTAGGGTCAGCAAATCGAACAATTAACGGCTGTTCACAACCCTATAAAAGAGGTAAAAGGATGAATATACTATATAACAACAGTAGAAAACATAATCATCACATGGATAACGAACTTGCTTACTCTCATTGTGTATATTCCGTTAAGAGAATTTATTGCTGCCATCGCGACATCTCTACTTGAATATTTAACAAATCCACATCCTTCAAATACATAATAACATAATTAGAATAATGAAGAACACAAATGATATGTACAACTTAGAAAAGAATAGAAACCAAATTAGTAAAAAGATGTCAAGGACAAACCACGGCTTTGTTTCATTTCATCACGCATGAGATAGACATCTTCAACTCGACCATACGGCAAGAAAATCTGAAAAACAAGTATTTACATTCTCGACACGCATATAAGAAATGGAAAGAAGTTTACAAGAAAGTATGTGTTATCATGTTATAACCTACTTCTTCAAGTTCTTTTTCAGTTGCTTGTTTATTTACCGAGCCAACAAACAACTTAAACTCCACTGCACCTAGCACAAAAGATAACATCAGAATGAAATTTAACCACTGGACAATAATGAACAAACTTACACAGTATGATTTTTGTTCAACAAGACCAATGAGTAAATATTGATATAGTAAATTTAGACATTTTAGTGAATATTGATAGAGTAAATTACCTAAACGTTCACGCTCCCCATCAGCATACCTCACCTGGATAGGACCCATACCCTGTAAAAAACACAGATGATTATGTCTTTTATATATATAAATATCACTAATTTCTAAAGAAAGTGAATTACAGCTTGAAAATACAATAAATACCGACCCCAGGCAATGTGTACTGATTATGTAAGGCATGTATTGCCCTATCGGCCTCTTCTGGTGTGGCATATTTAATAAAACAACATCCTGCAGAAGCGAACAGCGTGTTTCCTGGTATATTAAAAACGCAACTTGATGACATGAATCGAATATAATCTAGAACAAAAAGTAGTAAAGAATACTGAAGTTCAAATTGCAATACTATAAAAGCTAGACACAATCGGTCATTCAATGGAAACGTATCAGGTAATGTAGTAAAATAAAATTTGATTGAGCCTCAAGTGTAATACATATCATCCAAACAATGAATCGATCAATTATAACATACACCACCAAGCAATTCTAAACCATCTAACTGATTAATACATTGAGCTACAAACAATAAGAGAACAAACATTGGAAACGAAGAAAGAAAAAGAAAGCCGTCGCATGTGATTCATAAAACTCAACCAATCAACAATCAATACACATCCCAGTATCGATTCACTCACAACCACATAAATAATAGCAACGACATTTGGTGCAAATGGATGGGCGCAAAATCAAATCAATAAACTGGATATTTTGTAATGGCAAACAAGTTGATTTGCATCCACATTATAACAAGACATTTGAACAGAATTCAAAATGGTTGGACATAAAAACGAATACTGAATAGGTCACTGAACAAGTACCGGCTCAGCAACATTCATAGCAATATGGCCAAACAAAAACAAAGTCATTAGTATCAAATATTCACAACACAAAATCAATGTGGAATTCCTTCACATTGATTCACAAGGTAACAATGACGTAAGAAAAAGATGTAGTGCTCAATATGAACTTTCCACACTGAGATTTCATTGTGTTAACCGAATGTCGTATTAGTTAAGAACGAGTGACTCTACACTCTTTATGGGCACACTCAACACTCGTGAAAAGATAATAAAAAAAAATAACTCAATCCACGACCATTATCAAGTTCCAACATTTGTCGTGCTCAACCAAATCACACATCACTAATCAAGCACAAATTACAATGATCGACCACCACTAAATGAGAACACAAAAATCAACATATAAGTTGACAACATACATGTCTACTGGTGATAGTAGGACATACATCCCACGACTACTAAAAAAACACCACATATTATCACAACTCAACAACTTAGAAGCACATACAAAGATAAGGCAAAGGGATCCCAGAAAGATCAACAACATTGAGATTGCGGCAAGCTTTTGGCTGAAAAAAGCTAGACCTTCAATTCCAAATTTATTCAAAAAAATCTATGAATGCCATTCGACATTAAATAACTAACTTGTTATGATGTAGATCACAGCAAGAGGTAAGACTAATATAACATCAAACTAAATATTAAATTTAAATCCAACATGCACTAAAGATCACTAGTATGCAATAAGGATCATAGACAAAACAACCAAATGAATATGAAATCACAACAAACCATAACATTATGAATTAAATACAAGTATTACAAACAAAACAGTCACAAGAGCATCCAAAAACCATTAACAACAGATCATATCACCTCAAATATACAAGAATAGAGAAGAAAAGCAACCACGGCTTTTATATACAAGTGGTTTGTTGCTAGGAAAAAAGACTTACACGCCAGGATTGAGAAAATAACTTGTTTCTCAACCTTATAAATATACCAATATAGTCGGAAATGATCAACTCAAGCATTTAAACAACCATTAGTGACCATCACAACCACAAACGCGTTATAAAGAATCTATGTATCCTTGAATAACTCAATCAATGAACCTAACCACATTATAGATCCCAAGAGGCAACTGATAAGTTAATAACTTCACTCAGATTGTACCTAGAAGGACTGAACATTCAGAAAGATTTCAAAAGAAAACAATGTGCTACACCAACTATACATTATTCCAATCACAAACTAGATGTCCGTAGCAACCAATCTCGATAAGCATCAAAATTCCAAGATCACAACTAAATGATACTAACAAGGCATTTATATATAAAATTTCCAGGGTCTCAACCAAAAGAAACAACAGAAATCCTTAAAATTACATCGCCAGTACTCACAAAACTACAAATATAACCTATACTTATCAGTATGCCAAATCTTGTACAGCTAATTACCATCTACATGTCCCAACACTATGAGCCTAACTTTTAAGGTACTACAACTAAACGAACGAAGAGCCATAGTTACGGAAAAATTTAATGGTATAATTTTATCTTCTCCTTCTTCTTAAAAGGCCTGAAAATTGCCAAAAGCAACTAACTGGGAAGAAACATAACTTTACATTTGCTTCCCCCCGGCCCCTCAAAAGGACCTGAAAAGAGATACCTACACAAACATCAAATTAAAGAAACAATCTATAAACTTTCACATACCTTGTTGCTGCCCGGATCTTTTATCTTTAATCAAAGCAACCTCAACAACATTTCCATGTTCTTCAAAAACAGGCCGAATCTGAAACCACACGTTAACATAATTAAAAGTTAACCCGCAAAAACCAAATGTGTAGTTTAAAAGTCCAAAACTTACATCGTCTTCAGTAGCTGTCTTGGGAACAGAACCAACGAAAAGCTTAGCAAAACTTCCTCCATCAGAACTCTTCTTTTCAAAATTCCCTCCATCAACATTTCTTTTTTCAAAACTATTATCTCCGTCAAAGTTCCGTTTCTCAAAACTTCCTCCGTTAAATCGATCTACCCGATAACAACAGTATACACATAAAGATCAAAACTTTCACCTAAATTACAATACAAAAACACAAAAAACAACAAACTTTATACAAATTACCAGTGAATTGACGCTTTTGCCCTTGCCCTGACACAGGTACTTCATAATCAGGATTAAACCTTTTCTGTCCAGAAAGCGGCACTTCAAATTCCGACGAATTACTAAAATTCCGACCACCACGAACACCTACCTGCCGGAAATCACCGCCGCCAGAATAACGAGGTGGGCTATTGTCAAAAGGTCTACGATTGACGGCGAATCCTCCGCTACGGTGACGAGGCTCGTCGGAAGAACGAGACGGCGGAGGACCGGGAGGTGGACCGGTTCTAGGGTTTCGGTAAGGATGAGAATTATCGTTAGGGTATCGATCTCTATTATATCTGTCCATGGCTGAACTGAATTGTGATTGAAACCCTAACCCTAGAAAATTCCCAATTTATTGATTTGGGGATTGGGAATGATACTATTTGTGTGTGTGTCCTTGTAATTTTGATGTTTTTATATTTCACCCTCTCAATTTACTACTTACTAGTAGATTATTAAGTTGGTTGTCTGAGCTTTTATCGAATAATTAGGAGCTTGGTTCGAACTCAATCGAATTTGAATCGAGTTTTTATCGAGTTCAAGCTCGAACATAATATATGAGTTCAAATATATAATAAATAGAGCTCGAGCTTTTAACGGCTAGACTAGACTTGAGTAGTTATTGAGTTTTTTCTTAGACATGTAATATTGAAATTTTGAGTAACTGAAATTTGCTAATATTGTTACTTTATGATATTATTAATTTTTGGTATATTCAATGTGAGTTAAATTTAATTGTCAACATTAGTTTCATTAAAAGATAAAATTGAGTCGATCTATTGAGCTGAGCTCGAGCTCAACCAAAACTTTTCGAGCCAAACTTGATCCTGATATCGCTCAATTATATACATTTTTATTCGCGATATTTATAATATTTTTAATCTAAAACGTGATGGATAGGTCCCGTTATACTTTCATTTTGTGTAAAAGTATGTAATTAGGTGAAACGCTTTAGAATGGAGATTTAACGTTAATATATGTCAAAACAACGCGAGGAAAGGAGCAACAACCAAACAAGAAACCTATGGGTGTCCACTACACCGCAGTGGTGTGCACTGCGACGCAATGGAGGTGTCGGGCTGTTATAATTTGTTAGTTTAATGCAATGAATGATGGGGATTGAAAGGTTTATTCCTTGTGGTTAATGACTAGGGATAGGGGCTCGATTTTAGGATCATTACCATCATTTTTATCACAACGATTCCTACATCATAACGCACACAATCATTCTTGGAGGCTTGTGGGGGAGATATATTATTCTTTTTATTAAAAACGGTACTAAGATTACATGTTTCCAACGTGAGATGCGATGTTGCTCCCGTATCCATGTATCATTCTTGATCGCCATTTTCTTTAAACGTCAAATTTCTAAACGCTTGAGGCAAGCTAGTAGGCTGAGTTGTGGGTCTGGACTGAACAATGAAAGCCGTCAGTGTATTTCCTGCGCCATTAGTCACTTATGAACTGGCGTGGCCTAAATGAAATTGATGTTGGGCCTGTTGAACTGGACTTGGGCTTGGAGTAGGACAAGCATACGAGTAGTAGTGGAAACCAGGAGGGATGGATGGTGGAGCAATAACCGGACCAGAGGGAAAACAAAACCTGAAACCCCCTGGATAAAACCCATATCCAGACCTGCAATTAGAGCTCCATACCCTGGAGGCTGAGACCCGACAGAAGAACCGGACCCCTGAGACTCGGACCCGTGACCAATACCCGACCCGTGACCCGTTATTAAAACTTTGTTGTTGCTTCGTGGGATTAACCACGGGTTGATTTTGTCCCCCATATTCGACCATTTGACCCCCATATCCCGATAAACGAGCGTTACCACCAGCATGAGAGTTGTTTGTTGCCTCACCATGAATAAAACGACACTTTCCCCCGTAGGTTACAGTATCCTCGTTGAAAATTACGACATATTTGAGGACGATTGTTTCGAACGTTACTTCTAGTATAGAGAACCGATTGTGAAGAAGATGTGTCATGGACTTCGTCACAGTTGCGATTTTCTTGAGTTTCCTCTAATTCTAGCATGGCACGCATTTGTAAAAACGAAGGGAGGGGTCGGGTATGGCGGATTAGGGTTGCAACACCGAGATATTTTCCCTTTAAACCTTGCATTTCATGCATGAACAACGTACGTTCTTCGATAGGTTCGCGAAGATTGTCAAGAGCATCAAAAATTACCTTGAGTTTCGTGCAATATTCGGAAACAGAGAGATTACCGATCTTCAAGCTACGTAAATCTTCATGTAGTTGTATCGCCTTTGCATCCTTTTTGCATTACCATTTGAAGATCTTTGCTATTGGTGTTATAAATCCACATTTTGACAAGGTTGTCGAGTTTCCTCCAAATCCGGTCACCACTTCCTTTAGAAACGGTGGTACCGTCAAAGGAATCCCTCGAGACCCCATGTGATGCAATGCATCTCGAACATCCTACGTCATTGAGAGTAGTTATGTTCTTTAAGATTGAGGATAGTGGGTATGTAGGCTTTGATGTTAGTGATGTGAAATGCTTTATTAAGATGGAATTGGAGGCTTCATCCCTTGGCATGGTGAAGATAATTGATTTAGGGTTTATGAAAGAAACTAAGAAATCGACAGAAGAGGGAGGTGGTGGCTAGGGTTTCGAATACAGTGAGATAAGGAAGGGGTAGGATCGAATTTTTAAGAGAGATACTAGGAGAGCTTGTTAGGCTTTGATACCATATTATGGTATATAGATACAATATATGAGCTATGTCCTAAACAAATACATATGGACTAGTCTAACTAATGGACCAATACAATACTTTAATAGTTTAATGGTCAACTCACATATCTTGATGTATCAAATTAAACACACACAAAAATAATGATTTAAATGCACTCAAACTTTCTATAACAGCTATTGCAAAGTTTATTAAAAGTTACTCGAATCATGTCATGTGTAAAATAGTCGCACCATCTGAAAAATGTGTTTTGCTACACGCACATTGGATAGCATATTTTTCACCTTTAAATAACCATCTTTTATTACTATTACAGAATGAAAGAACCATTTACACCTAAAGATATTGAAGAATGTGTAATTGTGGGTCAACAATTTGTTTCAATTTGAACTCGTTTTGACTCGTTACCAAACCCACCTAAGCCATATATTTCCCCCTCTAATCCTATCTCAAGGCTTGCACGTACACTATTCCTTGCACACAAAAATGTCAAGTATTAGCGTTCTAGTTTGCCCAAATACTCGTTTGGAAAACAACTTCAAGTATCTTTTTGAAAATTTTTGACATAGAATTAAAGAATGTAGTAGTATTATCAAATTCTAGTTACGTTTAATTCTTCTAAGCTTCTAGTATATACGGAATCAGCTTCCGTTCTTGAATGATCAATATCGCTTTTGCTTCTATATTTTACAAAAGATAGCTCACAAACTTTTCATCATTTGTTGATTTGTAAGGAAAGTTCTTTTTATCATTAGTAGACATATTATTTATTGAAGAGAAAGGAACTCTTATAATTAAAAAGAAGCTAAAGCAAAAGCAGCTAGGTGACTTTATAAACGAAAGTTGTTTATTAAGTTTGTGCTAATATAAACAGCTTTTTACAAACACAATTAAAAATGTTGATATTAATTCTCATCGACTTCGACTTCTTATAATGCATGTCTTGTTCTTCGAAAAAATGAAGATTCTAAAATGTTAAGTAAACATAAACATAAACCGAAATTTTCATTGAAGTTAGCCTAAGTGATGATTCTGAAATGAAATAAGCTCTAACCATATGCTAAAGGTACGAGGTTCAAACCTCGTATGGTGCTTTCTAATCTAAGAACATATCCACCCTCCACATGTTGAAATGACTCGCTAAAAACTTTGGTTAATAAAATGTCACATATTCAAATTCAGACTTACTTCTTGATTATGATATCGAGTCATAAGAATTTTGTCTGCAACCTAATCCTTCACAAAAGATTAGGTTGAGTTAACCATAAAACGAGATTACTCCGTCAACATTAACTTATTAACTTTTTGTTGATAAACCAAATTATAGAAATCCCACACCCTTTAATTAAGCCAACATCACACATGTGTAACTAGTTCTCTACACTCAATTATGCATATTAATATTAGACCCATAATTGAATGGTGGCCCAAACCTAGTTCCTCACCGACGGTCATGCATGAATCCAAATAATTTTGAAATCTTTTTGTAGACCCTATAAAATCTATTCATTAACACTTTCAAATAATTTGCACGACAAAAAGGGTTTTGTTATTTCCCCAAAAAAAACCTTTCATTCTTGTCTTTTAAGGTGGCATTACTTGCATGTAATATATGCTTTCTAAGTTATGCATGAGTTGTTAAAGAGGTTATACTATTAAATAAAATAGCTACGTGTTTATTTCGCTTATTTATTAATTTTTGGTTTTAGTTTATTTTTTGTATACTTAATTTTTTAGGTTAGACGATTAAGTATATAATTTATGGATTGTTACTTTTAGTTTTATATTTTTCTTTTTAGGTTATGTTTTTTTTTTCTTTTTTTTTTTAATTTTAAATTGTAGCTTTTATGTTCAGACTATTGATTAAAATATAAGTTTTTAAGTCCGACGTAATACGCGAGCTTTTAAAACCTCTTAAAGTTACAAAATACAAATTTTTTATTCTAATAAATGTATTCAAGAGGGATTCATTTTACTCCGGAAATAAAGCACCCAAAATCTCGGAATCAACCATGCTTAAACTAGTTTTTTAAAAAGATTATTGTGTGGTTATAAACCGATGTTGTAGACATTACTTTCTTTTAACAAAGTTAAAGTATGCACCTCTAACCTTCGTTAGTGTTATGCTCGTGTGTGTGTTAATTAAATAAAGTTAAAGCTTTTAAAAATATATTTAGGTATATTGAACTTAATAATTACAAAGTTATATTGTTTTAGCATATATAAATTATTTTTTGATTAATCATCAAACTTTTAAAAATAATATATTTTACAGACTCGATAGATTTTAACTTTGTATAGATAACTTTGTATAGATTTTAACTACGTAGAAATATATAACTTGTATAGAAGAAGAATGAGGCGAGAAATAAATTTTTAATGAAAATAATGAAAAATACACTGACTCGATAGATTTTAACTTTGTATCATGATTTAAAATTTTGATTCCGCCCTTCACCATTTGTTACACTACAAACATTAAGGGGGTGTTTGTTTAGGCTTATATAAGGAGCTTATGACTTATTGACATTTCGGCTTATGTTTTATAAGCCTGAATTTTTCGGCTTATGTAACCGTTTATGGGCTTATTACTGTTTATTATGACGTAATAAACAGTAATAAGCCCATAATTAGTTACATAAGTCAGAAACTTCAGATTTATAAGACATAAGCCGAAAAAACAATAAATCATAAGTCGATTATATAAACCCAAACAAACACCGACAAATATTTTTAAGAGGGTGAGAAAGAAGTAAATTATATGGCATTTGTTACCCTACAAACATTAAACACGTTTATATTTTGAAAAATAAATATAAAAATTTAAGCAGGTTCCTTCCCGGTACTCCACAAATCCTTAAAACCCAGTCACTCTCATTTTCAGTTTCTTGAATTCCATTGTTAGGCACAAATACAATTCAACAAACTTTTGATTACTATAATCAAATAGAATCTAACTACCTGCTTGTTTCTTCATGTTCAAGTCATAAAAAACAGGTAATTTTCCATTTTCAAATTCATAAGTATTTCTGTTATCGAATTTGATTGCTTTTACGCGTTTCGTTCTTGCATACTTTACTTTATGTTTACTTGTTTTTTGACTTTCGTTGCTTACGTTTGATGTTTAATGTTACTACAATTGTTTGCTTTAATATCATGATTCGGTTTAGTTTGACTCGAAGTTAGGCAAATTACACAAATGAATAATGTTAGTTAAAAATCGACTAATATCCAAAGGATATTTGACATAATTCATAGTATTGCACTATTGCCGACGGCTTAGTTACATTTATTTTTGTTTAACTGATTGTTAAAATTTTTGTTTGAACAAGTTTTGGCTTAAAAATCACAAACTTGTAACAACAATTGCGTTTATGAGAATGTCGTTAGAATATTCCGTTAACCTGTATCATGTGCAAGGAACAAGAGATAACGAAATATTCTGCAAGCATCCACGTAAAGGACAACTGATTTTACAAGTTTTGATATAAAGAATTCAACGGATAAAAGTTATTATTTGATACAAAAGACAATGACATTTATTTAAGTCATTAGAATATCCTTTTGTCCGGTTTAGGGGCATTGTTAACGATGATCTAAACTTAGTACAAGTCAATGTAATTTCTTAATTTTTTTAAGAAAGTACGATGACTAAAACGGGACAAAATTTTCAAAAAAAGTTTCCGCGAGATGTATTTTTGAAAGAAAACTCCGAAAGTATAAATGTCAACTCTAAAATTGTTCTTTGCTTTGTGCTTACTGTTACTTCACATTTGTAGCCCACATTATTTCATTTGGAGTGCAGATGAAGGCTCTCTTTCTTTATCTATATTAATGAATCTTTGATTGATAGAAAACGTGAAATCCTAATTCTTTTCTTTCGATTTACATTCAGGATTTTGACTCCATTGAGCGTTTCAAGTTTCAGAAGCGTAGATTTTGTAATATAGATTCTAACAACAGAGTTTTGTAGTTAGTTTTGATCACGGGGAAAGAACTTGTTTGATTTGTAGCCTGAATGGATCATTCGGCTTCTACAGAACAAGATTTTGTGTTTGATCTTGAGAGTGGTATTGGTGTAATTCAGAGCAACGAAGAGGGAAGCCCGGATACTAATCAGGATGAAAAACTAGCAAAAACAGCGTTCTTGAAGTTATGTGACGGATTTACGACTGTAAATAATAGTTCTGTCAAATCAGACGTAAATGAGGCTTCTCAAGAAAATAAGGTGAACCGTAAAAAGGCCCCAAGTGCAAAAAAACCACCTAGACCTCCTAAAGGCTTTTCGTTGGATACTTATGATCAGAAGCTGATTAAGGAACTTACTCAACTTGCCATTATCAAACGGGCAAGAATTGAACGAATGAAGGCACTTAAACAAAAGAAAAATTCAAAGATTTTGTCATCATCGTCATCATCATCATCACATAGCAGCTTATATGCCATGCTTTTTACCATCATTTTCTTCGTAGTTATTCTTCTCCAAGGTAATTAATTCATTTAAATCTTTTTCTGTTTGTCGGTCGAATTAAACTATAGTTTTGTAAAAGATAAGACGAGAAATTGGTTTATATTAATGGCTTACCCTACATCGAAAATGGTCTATTCAATAATTGAGCATTCATAATTTGGCATAACATAGCATGTGGCACTCAATTGCCCGGAAATCCTTAACCACCTGATATGAAAATTCTACCCTACATGGAAACAGGTTCTTTCAATTTGTAGGACATTCAAAATTTGGCTTGACATTTACACGAGACACTCGTGTGCCCATAAATCCTTAACCACCGGAACTCTTTATACCCTACATGGAAATATCTTTCGAGTCACCCCAAAATCGTTGACATTACATCTTCTCTTTTTGGCTCTTAGTATTTCTTTTTAGTCTTTCTTGAAATCTAAACTTGTTACGATTAGTTTTTTAAACATTTGGACTAAAGTAACGAATCTGTAATCTTTGCATTGTATTTTTCAGGGCGGAATTCGGGTGTAACTTCACTGGGTTCTCCTCAGATGGCTCAAACACCCGGGAATGGTTTAATAGTTGCTAGTGATTCCATTTCGCCCAATTATAAATCTTAAACACTTTTTTGAGACTCTGTTGTTGCTGTTACTGAAGCCTGAGGGGGTATTTACTATATGATTATATGAACGGGTAATAAACCAAGTTTTACCACATGTACAGTAAAAGATACTATCGAATGAATCATAAGTGCAGCACGAGTTAGGTGTATTTTCGTTCTTTTGAAGTCCAAAAATGCGACTGAGTTCTGTTTCTTTTTATGTAAAGAGTTTAATTTATATCTTATAACTGTTTATGTTTCTTATTTTTTTCCGAAATAGTTAATAAACCGATATGTTTACAGAGGACACTTTGAATGGTTAAGTGGCTATCTTTGTGTCATCATAAAACATACATGTGCAGTTGCTATTAGATGCATACAAAAATCATTAATGAAACATTATTTACGACTGGAGAGTGATGTGCTACGTTCTATTGTTCTCGCGGACCCTGAATGCGAGAGAAATAGCGTGTGTGAAAATAACGTACTCGTGTCATGTCAATATGTCATGCATTAACCAAGTACCGGTTTGTGTAGATTTTTAATAGCAAGAATCGGTATCAACAGTTGGATTTTCCATTGTATGGTTGATATTCGACTATTCATATACTTAAATAACAGGTTAGAGCATTTCGCATACTGGCCACTTCTCATCAAGCAACGTTGAAACAACATTTAACCCGTTATAGGCCTGACTACTGAAAGAAATATGTCAGAAATATCAACCTTGCGGCACTGACTGTAACATGTCACATATCGGTAAAAATATAAACTAAATGCTAGGAATACTTTAGGAAATAGTTGTATTTTTCAATCTCAGTATATATGTACAAATAATATAAAAAGTTGAAGAACACCTTGTATACCCGAATTTCAAATGATTTACTAATTTAGCGCTAACGCATTAGAATTTTTCGAATATAGGAGCCATTTGGTAAACTCATTAAGAGTATTTTCATCAGCCCTCCGGTACTTTTGAGTGAAGTGAAGAAAATCCTCCCATTTAAAATCACGAAAAATTAAATTATTTTACATAAAAACTTTTATTTCGTTAACATTATATATATTTATTCTACTCCCCTCGATTTGATATTAAGCTAGATTATTATTTATGTAAATTGACAAATTTGACCAAACTTGACTGACCCAATTTGATCCATACTAAAAGCCCACCCATATGTCATATGTGTCATTTTAAGTCTAACAATAAATAAATGTGAACTTATTTTGGCCTAAACTTGTAACAAATTTTTACCAATTTTCATCGCCACTAATAACAGTACCTTTTAAAAAAAAGTTACACTACAGCTTGTAACAAAGTTTCAAATCCATCTACTACGAGCACGTCCTGGATCCGTCACTATAGTATAGGTAATGAAGACGGACAAGTCAAGATATGTCTTCAGTTAACACGTGTTAAGTTAGCTAATTTATTTTAATGAAAAATTTACAAAAGAAAAGATTAAGTGACTGATTACTGTTAACAATGATTTCAATTAGGTTTTAATTAGTTTGACGTCAACTAATGTGAAGTTTGACAAAACCTGGCCGTATTGGTTTTGTAAACCATTGGAAGTCGTCTTCGTCTTAGATCATCCAATAACTTCAAAATTCCAGAAAAATAAAATTAAAAAAAAAAAAAAAAAAGAACGGATAATAATAACAATAAATAGGAAAGTAACACTTGCCCCAACAAAGAGTAGGACGTGGACAACCAGTATGAAACATTGCTAACTTTTTTAAAAGTATTTGAAAAAAAAATATTTAAATAAATCAAGATAAAACATAATACTACATAATAAAATGGGTTTTGCTGCTGAAAACCCTAAGAGCCGCATCAAACAAAATATATGTATTGTGTTTTCAAGTTTTATTTTTAGGATAAAAGAATATAAAAGAAAATTGACGTGTTTTCAAGTTTTTTTTTTTAGAAATGAAAGTATAAGGAAAAGATTAGAAGGTAAAGTTTATACATTTTATTCAATAAAACAATCCGGTCATATTTGGGGTGATCGTAAAGTAAAATAAATACTTTCCTTCACTTTACTTTCATTTTCTTTATATTACTTTCATTTTCTTTAATTTTAGACTCGATAACAGAACGTAGTAAAAAAAAAGTGATCCCCAATACAAAAGGTTGATTTTTAAAACGTACAAGATTATAATACATATAATATTTATTTATAAACCACTTATATTGTTGTCGTTATCAATTCTCTAATAAATTAATCCTTATAATTTCAATTTCAAATATCAAAACAACTTTACCTCTTTATATCTTACTTTTGAGAGAGGTACCAAAATGTACACTATATCATAATATCATAACGAGACAAGATAACATAACATATGAAAATTACATAACCTTTCTTAATTATTGCTATATCTTTACTTATTTAAAACATCCGTTGAATTGACCTATCAACATCTTGTAATACTCCATATCTTGGTGGATGCCTGTTCGATAGAGGAATAGATCGGAGGGGATGGGAGGGAGAAGGTGGTTGTCGGTTGGAAAAACGTTAGGGTTTTGGAGAACGTATAGATAGAATTCAATAGGTGTACATGAGTAATTTCAAATATTGGATTTTTAAATTTTAAAACAGTTATAAGATTTGCTTTATAATATAGTAGAGATTAACTAACATATTAGATGCGATTACAAAAACCGTAAGTACTAAATCAAACAATTTCTTGTGTTTTACATTTTAAACGTTTAACCTGACTGTATCACGCGAATAAACCTCGATTAAGCACATAGATTAACCTTCTTTATCAATGATTGACATATCAATGTTGAGTAACAAATCTAATACATATTTTGATTGATATGGAACATAATTGAGTGGGTTCTACCATAAGAAAATTATGCATCTTTCCTTCCCTTAAAGCATTTTCTTATCATCAAAGAATAAGTGTCCAAAAAGTTAAAGGACACAGAATATGGTGGGTTCGTAAATCCCTTTAGGCTCTTTTGTCCATATATTATAATTGGTGTGTGACATACACCTAAATTAATTACGAACATAAATGTCGTCGACAGAAAAACACATAGTGAGAGTCGAACCCTTACACAATAAGCAACTTCCTAGGACATATATGTATATCTCTAAGATTATTACTATAGGTTTCGTAATGGAAACCACTTGTTAACGAACAGAACTCAATCACATTAATATGACACGAAACATATTTTTTTTTAGAAAGACAATTATTCACGAATATTTATATTTGTCCCAAATGGGGATTGACTCACAACCTGGAGGTTATGCAACATATATATCGATTTTGATTGTTTGTATGTATCATACAATAGTAAAAGATGATGTTATAGAACACATGATCGATAAGTTTCTTTTCTTGGTTACGAAGAAGTTATTAAACACATAAAACGTATCGTTAAAACTTTAAAAAACACAATATTTAACAAAACACCATAAGAAAACTTATAATAACATCCTAATAATAGCTCTAGCAACATTAGCAACATTTTCAATTTCCTTATTCATTTGTGTCAACGGCGACTTTAGACCACGACCGGTAAAACTCCGTTCACAAGCTTGTGTCTCAACAGCCGTATCAGCCATCCCATCTTCTGCAAACTTTGGTTGACCACCATCCAAAGCTTGCATGGCTGAGGGCACATCTGCCCTCACCACT
The DNA here is from genome assembly GCA_910822075.1 of Senecio squalidus. Taxonomy (NCBI): domain Eukaryota; kingdom Viridiplantae; phylum Streptophyta; class Magnoliopsida; order Asterales; family Asteraceae; genus Senecio; species Senecio squalidus. The sequence goes on from CAJVGC010000065.1 coordinate 5,161,161, forward strand.
GCAATATACATCTGAGCACACTCGTTCAACGAGTGTCTCATCTCAGGATGCAACCTATACAAAGACTTAATACGTTGTATAGCTCGAGTAGCTTTCGCCTTAGTTGCACCAACCATGATGAGTCCCAAGTCACTAACATCACCACTTGAGCTTTTAGGGTTTGACAAAAGAGTTGTTTTGCATAGATTGTATGAGGGTGTGGCTTTGCATGTGGTTTCTATTAATGTTGTATCTCCTTTGGCTATTATGGAACTATGAAGAGAGAGAAAGATGAGTAGATAGAACAACTTCATTCTTTGGATTTGAGACATGTAGTTTAGGTGTCATGTTCTATTTATGAAACATGTATGTTCTATTTTAGAGTTAAGGTTGACTATGTCAAGGTAACGTACATGATTCAATGCATAAGGTACATGTTTTATAAGCGTTTTGTTATGTTTTTTTTGACAACTTTGGCTCTAAACTAGTAAAGTGAGGATTATTTTAGATAAAGTTGATAACGCCGCAATTTTCATGGGAAAATGAATATAAAATTGTTACATTTACACGGAACTTATCAAATATCATGTCTTTCATAGTTTATATGTTATTAAACTTTTGATTTGTCCTATATTAATTAGGAAAGAGATGACCATAAAATGTGGGGGTCGTTTATTATTAACTAGTTATTAAAAATCTCTACGATAGATGTTCAGTAATAAAAAATACCATATATTGTAGAAAGCTACGGTTAAAGAAGAAAAATATATAAATAGATAAAAATTATTAAAGTTTATTAAATAAATATAATTAAAACTATATTGATTTGAAAAACTAACGCAAGCTCATATAATTTAGATTAGTTTCGTATGTAAAGTTATTTAGTATTACTTACAATTTTTCTGCCACCAACTAACCAACTATTAGTATTATATATGTAATAACTGTAACGTAATAACTGTAACGCGTAAAAAGTAAAAACACTTGATCATCGTATGAAAACTTTACAAAAAGTTGTTAACGGTATTTCCAACGAGAAAATTAAATAGGTATGAGAGGGGTTATTAAAGAAAATATCGTTGAAAATATGGTTTTAACAAACTACCGATTGAACCCTTGACACAAGCATTTGATTCACCGCGAATGGCCCACTTGAATGGTTCAACGAACGACAGACAAATGTACTTAATCAATTTATTTAAAGTAACTAGTGGAGAACACGTGGCATCCGTGGATGAATTTAAATATTGATTCTTAGGCTTCAACGAACGACGGATGTCCTTAATCCATACCCGCGGAGGCTATCAATATTTAAATTCAACCATCGGACGCCACGTGTCCTCTGCTGGTTACTTTAAATACCTAAAAATTGATTAGGACACGCGTATTCAGCTGAAGCCTTCAAGTGGGACCCAACTCCACGGTGTATTGAAGTCTTCAGCTGTATTTTTGTAATTTTTTCATTTTCAAATGACACACGATTACTTTTGTTATTCAGAATGAACGAGGTATTATATGTCCACCTGCGTACGCTGAGATGAAGCTAGATGATTGATTGCATATATTACTGAAGCAAAACGTTTAAACTTGGTTTAGAGATCGTAATGACGGTCCTACCAGTTCCCGGATCAGGCGATCAGACAAGGTTAGAGCGCCGACTGAATTGTTTGACAGCCACACCAAGAAAGTGGTCGGAAAACATGGAAAGACAATATAATGGTCCTAATGAATTAACTTAAAGGTAGAACCAACAATTTAAAAACTGGCATGGACTAACCAGTTTGATCAAGAATGATCTGATCCGGCCGGTGCCAGCAAGAACTGGTCAATTTTTGTTGAACTAGTCACAAAACACGTCCACAGTCACTTCTGCGAAGAACCACCAATGGTTTCCTTTGACCACCGTATGTTACTGTTGACCACCATAAAAACCCACCAACACCGTAGCCAATCTCAGTCATGAGCCATCGTACATCTACGCGGTGATTCATCGTCGACCACTGTATCTATGACACCACGAAACTCACCAACATATGTGTCTATGTCAATCTGTAAGAACTGAGGGTCAAGAGAATAGTGCATATACACTATTCTACTCGAGCTATTTTACAGTTTATGCGATCACAGAGTCTGTCCCATAGATGTGAAAAAACTTACTCCTTTTTATGTAAAATGCTAAACTCTTTCCTTGACTACGGTTTTGGTCAACTGTTTGCTATCCCACACAAGAACTAAAGTTTCCCTGTGTACAGATGATCTGGACGCCCCAACATGTTCAAGGTCGAAAGCGCATTTCTGAGATTTACATCTTGCTATTTTCACATGGCTTAAAAAGTGTCGATCACCGAACTGTGACATATGGATGAACATCAAATTAAATTTGTAGTGGCAGTTATAAGAAAATAGGCCATCGTTGCACTGAAACCAGCAACCTTAAATTGCACATGTCCATTCACATAATCTACACATGTTAACGAATTGATATGACTTACCTCGGGAATGTCAAAGCGTCCGTCCTTTGCATCACATATATCGAGGGATATTTTCCGAAGCATTGGTAGCTGTTTTCATCATAAGTTAGAAGCAGAAATATATACTATCGAATAGAAAAAAATGGTGATTATGTAACACTGCATCTGTACCTTTGTTACAGCATCACGAATGAATCCTTTTTGAATCCCAAAACCCTGAAATTAAAGGTTACAGTTAATAGTAGAGTCTAGAAGTAGGCTCTCTGACGATTCGGTGTCCAATTATTTTCTCCGAGAAGAGGGGGAGAGAAAGGAGGTTCAAAATAGTTAAAGGACGCTTACATTGTGGCGCAACAAGATATCTTCAAGGGCGCGGCAATCTAAAAGAGTAGCAACACCGTTTTTAGTTACTTCTCCACATTCCTAGAATTTAAAAAGGTGAAATAGTATGATAAACTGAATTCAACAAAAATTTATATTAGTATTGTAACAACGTAACTTTTGTAATCATAATTTGACGCATCAGTTATCATGAAAATAAATGAAAACAGGAAAAAGTGATTTCTTGTTAACCAAACCTGATACGGCATGTTTCATCCGCACTAAAAAATGATCTATTTCAACTGGGACCCGTTTGTCCCGCCCATTTTCCCACCTCTGATCTTGGCACCAAAGAAGCCATCATTTTAATATGACCGGATTATGGTATTATTAGTATTTTATCAGATAAGTCTTTATTTTAAGCGGATTGACCTTTCAAATATCGATTAATCTACCTTTTGTTCGTTTATTTAACTTACTGTTCAACTTCTAGGTAATTCTCGAGTCAGGTTTCATCAGATTCATATTTTACATTTTAGCAAATGTGGTTGGGAACGAGTACTAACCTGGTTGACCTCAAGGCATACTTCATGAAATGAAACATGAACAAGATATATAATAGACGGAAAAACAAATAGAAAACGTGTTGATTGCAAACCTCTAGATGGATAGAGGTCAAGACTGGCCAACCATTTGAAATAATCTTCTGCGATTCTTCATAAAAAAAATAAGATAAAAGAGATTTTAGTATTTGCTTGAATGTAACTTGCATTTAGTAATAGATAGTAAAGGATGGACTTCATATATAAATAACAAAACAAAAACAAAGTGTAACCAATTGGACGCCAAAAACCATAAGAAGCAGACAATGACTACAAACCTGTATTCAGAAGTCTGCATCCTAACAATGACAGCTCAACCAAGTTTGCACAATTCTGACTCAAACTAACCAAATCAGCATTGTTCATCCATGGTGCTACCCTTTCGAGTCTTAACTTTCTCAAATTTGGCATGCTGACTTTAAAACTCGATGAGGATGTCTCACCGAAACAATGGCATAACGCTAATGATTCGAGGTGTCTTAGGGATTCCAGCATATTTACTATGAGATCATCAGAAAGCACCTGCCATATTCAGCAAAGAAACAAAAAGAAGTAAGAACACGATACTAATTTCTTCGAATAGGAGCATATTAGGCTGACCACCTTTTATATAGGTAAACCGTAAACATTAGCAAAAGTTCCATACCTGAAAATACAGAACTACCGACTCCAGTAAAGGACATATTGAAGGCAGTAATTTCAGACCATTATGGCCTAACATTCCGCCTAAGCTTACTTCTATCGCTTTAAGGGACGAAACAGCAGGCTTCAAAGCCTCTAGAGACACGTACGAAAATCCCCACCCAACACTGATTTCATCCACTTTACAGGACTTCCCAAGCTCAACGTAAAGATTTTTGATAGATTTACATTCTTGCTGAAGCAAATTGTTACATCCTCTTGCTTTTAAACATTTCAAACCGGGATTTCTGCTAATAACATGAGCCACAGCAGTAGCCGAAACCTGAGATTTTCAAGTGACTTACGTTCTCTTTAAGAAGCATGCAGAAACACAATAACTCAAGTAAAGCTTAAGAAAGTTGTTTTTTCCTTAACGATGTTTAACATACCTTAGTATTGGAAACATCAAGCACCTCTAACGAAGAACCAACAAAATTAAAAAGACCGTCATCAACCACTTCAGTATCCCTCAAACAAAGATTCTTCAGCGTGTATGCACGAGACATGAGCTTGGAAAAAGACGACACATTGATGCCTGCAGGAAGATCACTTTTCTCTGAACTCGAAAAGTACAGATAATAACTTGAAAGAAAAAGTAGCTCACCTTTGCAGCCACCGATATGAAGCAGTTGAAGATTATAACCGTTGTGATTCTTCTTTTCACTATGTTCTGCAGCGACATCATCATAACAAGCAATTGTAGAGCAAAGAGCCAAAACCGATTGTTGTCCAAAGTACGTATCACAAGCCACAATGGAGTTTAGCTTCAAACACTTGCATATAAGAGAAGATATTCCATCATCACTCAACGAACTACAGCCTTTAAGGCTTATGTATGTTAAGGATACACATATAATAGATATACTGAGAAGGTCAGCATCTGGCACAAAAGTTGAGATGACAAGTAAGCCCAACGGCCAAAGAACCTCAAACGAAATACAACAAATGTAAAAGCAGATTAAATCCAGGTACGAAAACTGTGTGCCATGGATAGACATTGGAAGATAAACATGTACATAAGATGTTCGTGAGGGAAACAATGATCTCCATTCTAGTTAGAGGTGACAAGATCGGTGGGTCAAAGAATTGTGTAATGGGTCAAAACTGGTCCGAGTTGGAATGGGTCAAATTTCATTCTAGTTAGATGAAACGTGGTAGTTGCCTTCGATTTACCCTTAAAATGTTTTGTCCACTCCCAAAAAAAATCATTAATTATGAAACAAAAAATTAGTAAACTTTATCTGTAAATAAAAAAATTAGTTAACTAAATAAAAATTAGTAAAGTGGACTTGGGCGACTTTCAACCCTTTCAACCCAATTCAGTCGTTCCTGTTTTAGCTAATGTTTTTCTATTTGACCCGTTCTGAGATAAAACACAGCCCAAATTGGGAATTCCACCTCTAATTGTAGTTGTTTAATAAATGTTGTAAAGCATACAATAGATCATCATGTCACTCTGTATAAGGTGAATTCTCATTGTGTTCCTTAACGTAACAAAATGGCATTTGTAAAGTAAATAAATAGATAGTGTCATACCACTGAAATCATTTCGTCCCTCCAACGTAAGCTTTGTAATATCACATGGCCATTGTCTAGACATGTAAGACCATGAAAAGCGCTTGAAGCCAGATGATTCCAATGATGATAGAATTGACACTCGTGTTGGTATTGCGGGACTGACATCTACAGTTAGGTCAATATCACAGAGTCGAGGACATTTCTTCATCAGCGACAATACTTCCGCTGTACTATAGTCTAAATGATTAGCAGCCTTGAACTTTCTCAAGGAAGGAAATGACTTGCTGAAGCACTCAATGGCGACCTCAAGATGTAGCATCGGACAATTGGAGATATCTATCTCATGAACTGCTTCAAAGGTCAAGTTTGGGAACAACTCCCGTGAAATTTTAAAAGTATGTTCATTAAGAGGTTTGTGATTGATTAGTAATTCCTCAACTTTTTTTCTCAACAGGGGTTCCAACGTAAAGGAACATGGAAGCATGGACAAGAGAAGAATCGTTGGTTTTATCCACGGACAACCCGAGAGATTCACTTTCTGCAAGTAGGAGATATGTATATCAGAATTCACGTTCTTTAGGTTCTTGTTCTTTCTATCATTTGGAAGATCGTTAGGTTGGGTGTCGGGTGTTTGGTTGATGCTCCCTCAATCAATTGGTTAATGTAATCGGAAAAAGCATACCCAAAACACTCCTTCACTCTCCATTATAAGCTATTAAATTATTATACACACCTGAGTGAACTCCGTCAAACGAATTCTAAGATTCTGCAAGTCACCGTCTGTGAGTGCATCCATACCACGCGATAAAAGTTGTTTCCGCAGGGTAATGTCCCCATAGAAGCTTTCATTAGAACACACGGATAAGGAGCGAAAGGTGTTTTTGCCTTCAAAAAAGAACAAATTCGATCAATCTTTCAGGGAGATCTATAAATCATGGGGACTGCATAATATTTACCGAAAAAATGCTATGTAAAGAGCCTGTTGAACGTACCAGCAGCAAACCACAGAGGCAAAAGGCTAATACGGATCTGTAAGCACACAAAAAGTGAGTGCATTAACAAACAAACAATAAATATACATGATGTGTTTCTAATATATCGATAACCATTAATTCTTATTCTGTACCTGCTTCAAAAGGTTGATACAAACATCTTCAGTACATCTTTGATTGTTAGCAGCAATCCAAGCCAGAAGCGCATCGCAAAGCTGTTTTTCGCTGAGAACATTTAAAACATTACAGAGTTGTTCATAATTTTTAAAACCAGTAATAGAAAATTAAAACCAACCTCTCGACAGTCAAATGGGGATGCTTGATAGTAGAAAGTAATAAATCATGTGGAACATCACGGAAATAGGTACAAGATATGGCCCAAATCTGCACATAGACCATGCATCAATTTAGCATCCAACAAAAAAATCATCAATAAAACGTTGAGATGAGTCAAGTAATACGTACAAAGTTCTTTGCAAGATAACTTGTACAGAGTTCAGGAAAATAGTTCACTGCAAAGGATAGCACTTCAGCGTATCAGGAAAAAGACCATCGAGATCTTGAAAAGATCATTTCTATCAATATTTGATGTAATAAAACAATGTTGCAAGCTAGGATACTGGGATCAGGAGATTGGAAAATTAGCTGTCAATAACTGAAGGATATTTTGATCGAGCAAGGAATAGTAAAACCTTGCTTTCTAGTAGTAAACTCACCGAGTTCAGACCCAAATCGCCAGATACTGACAAGATCATCAAGTTGTACCAAGGTAACTCCATTTACTGATATTGCGTTAATCAGCCACGTCTTACATTTTGAGAGAATCGTCTCTATACCAAAATAAAGGGCACCCTGCAAAACAAGAAACTACATCATATCATATCATATAAAATCTTTTTTCATTACCTATTTCATAAAGAAAGTAACAAGGCTGATAATCGATGATAAAGAAAAGCTAAATATATAAAAAAGAGCACAAGGTGTGAACAATCGTACACCAGTTTCCATGGGGCAAAATGAGCAAGTGGAGCTAATTATCCAAGAATTGGTTTAACAAAAAATGGAAACTTAGGGCAGATGCATAGTAAAATATCAAAATATGAAACTAAAATAAAGACGCCCATAGGATCATTAAAGTAAAAATAACAAAAAAGGGCAGATTGTCTGAAATATGTGAATTTACACTAAGACATTGAACTTCCAAAATCTAAGCCAGAAAATGCGAGTGAACATTGTTAACGGTACTATCTGCTTTGGTTTCATAGAGTAAATAATGTGAATATCAGTATTTAAACTAGAAAAAGAACTTTACATACCTCATATATCGAAAGAAAAATTTGTGAGTTGAGATTGAGCGGAGAACCAAATAACGAAGACAAGAGACACAAAAATGTTGCCTGGTCCCACTGAACTACGACTTCGACGTCCGGATCACTGATGATATATAAACAACAAAATTAAGAAAACGGTTAAATTACAACAGCAGGAAGCTGGTGAAGTATATCTTGCATAAGTTTGTTAGTTATCAAAGGCAAAAACTAATATACCAAAACCAACAACAAAAAAATGTCACAAACTCGGTTTCCTGGGTATACGAGAAACCGAGTTTGTGACATTCTGTTGTGTTTCTATAGGGTAAAGATTCATTTTCCGAGCATCGAACTAGGTGATAGGTACCAAGTTCGATTCTCACCGGTTGCATTCCTATTGGGGACATAAATATGTGCGAGTTAGGAAATAGAGACCTGAAGTTTCCAGCAAGGAGTCCATGAAAATAGGTAGATTGTTGAATTAGCCTGTACGAAAAAACACAAACGTATATATGTTTGAAATTCAACAATTAACCAGAATAATGAATTGGTGAACCTGTTTGTTTGAACTATAACTTTAATAATTCTGTGTTGGAGAATTAAAGAATAATTCCAATTAAAAACATCATTTGTTGATATTATAATCACTTCATTTTCTTCTTCTTCTTCATTATGAGAAATATTGTGATCTACGCATTTTAAAACTGTCAACACTTGATCCCCAGCAGCAGCAACAACAGCCATAAACTTGAACTTATCACGTAGCGGAAAAATTGAACTTATAAACTTATCAAAATTTACATAAACTCGTAAGACTGTTATATACTTATATAAATCGAAACAAACCCCGGCCAAAATAAATACCCCTAAAACACAACTTATATCACTTTATTATATTATGTAGACTATGTTTATCTACTTCCAATCACTTCAAATTAATTTTAAAAACTTAATAAATAAATGGTGTTGGTTTAGAGAACACTCAAATATTATAAAGACTTGAATTTTTTCTCGATTTTTTCAACAACAAATATCAACACGTAAATTAGCGGATTTGAGTTGATTAAATAGATTTGGATTAATACAATAAAGATTAAGTAATTAGATCGGTCTGGGTTTGGAACAAGCCAACTCGCGATCCAACAATCTAAACACGACATGATTGTTAACCCTAACGTGACATACTACAATTATATACAGAGTTAATTACATGGGTCGTCCCTATGGTTTGCACCATTTTCACCGGTCGTCCCTATAACTTTTTTATTACACCACTCGTCCCTAAGTTTGAATTTTGTTGCCTGCATAGTCCCTATTTTGGATGTGCCGTTAACTATGCCGTTAAGTCATCTCACGTGGATCACACGTGAGGGTATTTTTGTCCTTTTATCACTCTCTCTCCGTTAACTGCAACGGACGAAATTACTGAACGTGATGGTTTTCCTGTTTTTGTTAGGACAACTGATTCAGACATTAATAAACAGCTTTAAATTCTTCTTTTGGGACTTCATCTTCTGATCCTGAACCTAGAACCCAGTCAAAATTTGTGTAGATCTGTAATTTATAGATAGAGAAAGACAGACAGAGAGAGAGAGAGAGAGAGAGAGAGAGAGACGACGAGGGATAGACACCGAGAGAGAGGGGGGAATCGATACAGAAAGAGGGAGGATTGTAGATCGAGAGGTGTGGGTTGCTTGTGATGAATAGTCGCAGGTGGAGAATTTCAGTGGAGACGATGTTGTCTGATGGTGACGACGAACCCGGTGGAGAATTTCAGTGGAGAACCCGGCCAGATTTTAATTTACCACAAAAACGCGAGTTTTTTTCGACACTTTCCGGTTCTATACATTTCCAAAAACAACTAAAAAGAACCTTCAAATTCACTCCAGGTAGGCTTTAATCCACCATGTTCACTCATACTTCCTTTTAATCTATAAAACTCCATCTTACAACGACTCGTTTTAAGTGGACCTGATCTATTTCCCAAATGTGCAGTCATGGAAGCACCCGTCACACCATTGAAACTTAAAGCATTAGCATTAGCATTACCGTAAGTTAGATGTGGTGAAGTTGCGTTCCACCAACTTCCATCGGATTCTACAGCTGATGATTCACGTTGAGTAGTTATTTCATCTTTATCGTTAGAAATAAGTTTTCCAGCGTTAGTTTTTTACTCCTCCTAGTGGATGTAGATTGATGTGAACATCTGTGTAAATGTATAAATATACAGAGAGAGAATGTGTGGGGGGAGACAGAGTAATATGTGGTGAGAATTAAGATAGCCTTTCTCAAAAATAACAAAAAAAGAAAAGAATTAATCAAATTAGTAAATTACTATTTTACCCTCATGTGCAACGCACATGAGTCATATTAACGGTGGATTTAACGGCACATCCAAAATGGGGACTCTGTAGGCAACAAAATTCAAACTTAGGGACGAGTGGTGTAATAAAAAAGTTATAGGGACGACCGGTGAAAATGGTGCAAACCATAGAGACGAACTATGTAATTAACTCTTATATACATTATTTCAAATAGGACTTAAATAGAATATCTACGATATCAATTAATGGGTTCACTTATAGACTATCGTGTATCTACGTTTAGAACTTTGGATTATGTGAAAAATAGAATCACCATCAAGGTAGCGTAGTGATAAAAACTGTTATTTTTATTATAATAGGTCTTAGGTTTGAACCTTTTTCTGTAACTTTTTTGGATAGTTAAGGTAAAGCTCACGGGTCAAAGATACACGATTAGGCCGCACACAGTTAGTTAGTCTGACTCCCCCTCACCAGTTAAATAAGAAAAAACCTTTTCATGTATCCGTTTATAATCAAAACATTGAAAATAAATTAACAATGAAACCTAAGCAAGTGTGTTTTTTTTATACATAACCTCCTATCTATAAAAAGTACATTACTATATTTAAATAAGATTTAAGCTAATAAAATCTGAAAACTAAACCAATTCAGAATGATATAACCATATATGGACTGAAAAAAGATAGACTCAACGGTGAATCAACAAAGAATATGTCCTATAATTTTAGAACATATAAGATGGAAGTAAATAAAGTTGATTCAAATTAAGAACAATGAGTTCTCTAACTCTAACACCGTTTCTTGATAAGAGTAACATCCAGTGATCGACTTCCTGCAAACTAGCAAGAAAAATGTTTGGTATATGCATATATAATTTTAGAACAAGAGTTGGCTTATGATCCTTATAAACCTATGCTAACTTTGTCTAAACGGTACAATTTATATAACGCTACAATATATTAATAGAAGTAAATTTCCATTTAAAATCCGAAAATACATTTAATACATATTTTATCTTAATATATAATAAAAGAAATGCTTAAAATGTCACATTTCAAAATAACAACCATTAGATGGGATTTTAACTTTGATTTTGGCCATTATATCATTTTGATTATGTCATCATTTACTAATTTGATTATAACTCTTTTACTTTTAAATATTTACCCTTATAATTATTAATATTCAAATAAAACTAATTAACTTTTCTACTTTAAATAATATAACTCTTCTATTATAATTAATATCTATAAAAAATACGAAACATATATATTTTAAATATTAGCCTTTTTTATATAAAATATCGGTAACAAAATCATGTATTTAGTTATGAATATATTATAATTATTTTATTTTTAATAAGATTTTCCTCTAATTACGCACGAAATATTTTTAGTTTTAATTTGTAACCGTTTATTTTCTTTTCTTTAACACGACGACTGTTAAATAGTTACCGTAGCTACGGTTAGTTGATATGGTGTTTGGTAGATTTTTGATTCATAACACAAAACATATGCATTTGCATACGTTGTTATGATGTAAATTTAATAAACACATATATTGACTGTTTTTTGTTTACGTGACATTGTTAAAATACAACACGTAGGGTATGTTTATTTAGTTTTATATGTTTTTCTTTAACTTAAAACCCGTCTTGAAAATATGCACAAATTGTCTTACAAGAATCATCAATAGGTATATGAAATATTTGAAGTTAAAAATAATAATCTCATATTTAACTCTAAATTTATTTTCTTAGAAACTAATGACATAAATTTAGAGATAAAGTCACTTACGCATAAACGAAAAAGTGTAGCATTTGCTAACATAATATTTTGTCTATAAGACTAATAACTTTCTATTTATCTTTTTATATATGTTATGTTCTTTTTTAGCATTATATTATTTTTGATATAGTTGTTCGCATATTATACGGGTCAATACACTATTTAAAAAAATAAACAAAAAAGAATTTAATAGATATAAATTTACTTATGAAATGGTACATTATTTTATTTAATTTTTTCTAAAACAAAATATATAAGTGAATGTAAGTGTGTGACTCTTTTTTCGAGATAGAGGGTTCAAATGTTGTTGAAAACAAATTGTATATGATGTGTTTCTAAAAGGAAAACCTTTCTAATAACCTTAAGTAATTATCATATTGCTTTTTCTAAAAGAAAGAAGTATCATACCTTATACTTTTTTCATGTTTAAATGTATGAAGATATTTTAGGAAAAATGACTTACAAAAACCGACAATTATATGTTTTTAGAAAATGCTTATCTTATTTCCCTTGATAGTGAAATCGACATATATCGGTCATAAGTTCCTTTTTTTTACATTAGTTTCATAAAGATAAACCATAACATTTCTTAAGAAAATAGTTCTGTTACTACTTATTACTAAAGAAAAAAGTAATTACATAAACATAAAAATAATGATAGAAATTAATACATAAACAAAAAAATAATGATAGAAGTTGCACTACCAAAGATGATGATCTAATGTTTGATTTTCAATTATATATTTATGTTTAAGGATATTTATCGTCTCAAAATAAATTATTATCAAAATAACAAAGACATAAATTAATTAATTTATATTTTGTGTTTGCATATGTATTTAAAAATATAATAAACTATGATCACTTATTTCATTACTTTGGTTATTTCATCGTCATATCCATTATATATATTTATTGTTCCATTTAAGCAAATGCTACAATATTATTATGAAGTTTTTAGTTCAATGAACGGTTTTTACAGGTTAATGCCTAAGATCGTAAAATCACAACCATCAAATTCAATATATGTAAGTTCTTTCGGTTAAACATAGTACAACTTATAATAGTAAACGAATAATGCCCCTAACTACATTAGCAACTTCGTTCATAGATTTGTTTGAGTCAGTCATTGGCGACGTCTGACCATAATCAGCGAAAGTGTTCTCACACGCATCTGACTCGACAGCAGCATCCGCTATTCCATCCTCAGCAAACTTAACCTGGCCACCTCTCAACGCCTCATTAGCCGACTTCACATCATACTTCAACACTGTAAAATAGTTTTTTGTACAACTATTCAATGCCTTTCTTAACTCAGGACGAGTTTTTTTAAGAGCCACTATCTCTTGCATGATTTCGACACATTTGTCTTTGACCGCAGAAACTCCAATGAGCGCTAAATCTGTTATGTCATGAGCAGATTTGCTCTTGGGGTCGGCTGATAGAATCTTAACGCATAATTTGGAATTGAAGTTGCCTTTGCACGTAAATTCGATGAGATTATTATCAGCCTTAGCCGAACATAAGTTTTTTTCGAGAACAAGAAGAACACAAAGAATTGTGACAAGATATGAGAATTTCATTTGATGAAATTTGTGTTTTTTATGTTTTTGTTTGTAAAGTGAGTGTGTTTTGTTCCTATTTATAGAACACATGAGATGATGTTTTTATGTTTTTTTTTTTTTAAATATTTTTATTGTTTGTCAAATATAATTAAATTATTTAAAATTAATGTGGGATTTAATTCGTAATATAATTTCATGTTTCATCTTAAAGTAAAAGCTTATTGGATAAAAATAAAAATCAAATTACATATAAAGTTTTGAGAGTAAATTACACCGTTGGTCCCTGTATTTGTACCCAAATCACTAGTTCGAGGCTTTTTTTGAAATAATTACGTCATTAGTCCCCATTGTTGTAAATCCGTTACACCGGTGGTCCATTTTTCAAACGTCCGTCAATATTTAACAGAAACCAAGTCACGTGCCCTCCACACGAGGGCATTATTGTCTTTAACCACCCTCACTCAAATTAAATCCAAAAATTCATAAACCCAGAAATTCATCCCCAAATATATTTGCAAATATCATAAACCCATAAATTCAATCTCCAAATTTATCAACCCATAAATTCATCCCCCAAATTAAAGTCCAAATGAATCAACAAAACTTCAACAATTGCTCAAAAACCTTCAACCTACGCATCATCCGCCATTGATAAACCTTCAAACAAGTACTCAAAATCTGATTCGAATCACACACACACTTGCCGGAGGTCGGATCTCCACCGGATCTAGACCTACCCGATCTAGACCTAACGTGATGGCGCTTTCGTTTTTAGGACTTGTTGTATTCCTATTTCTAACACTAGATTCTGATTACGCTTCGACTCCGATGTATGCTGTTACTTCTGAAGGTGTCGAGGTAATGCGCTTATTATATGAGCTTAATTTATGCAATTGTTGAAGTTTTGTTGATTCATCCTCAATTCATACCAAATTTGTTTAACAGAAACAAGAATCGGCCATTCCACAAACCCTAAACTCTTTTTTAATTCTTGCTTCTGTTTTGTGTAATTGTAATCAGTTTGGGGAAAAAAGGAGAATTAGGGCATGAACACGAAAATGGAGAATTAGGGCATGAACCCTAGAATCAGTTTGTGGTTTCTGGAGAATTGTAATCAGAACGATGATGTGAATTGAGAGTAGAGAATTGGAGCTCCCATGAACACGAAATTGGAGAATTAGGGCAAGCTTTTGATGGGGAAAAAGGACGGTTGATGTGAATAACGTGAGTGAGAGTGGTTAAAGCAATAATGTCCTCGTGTGGAGGGCACGTGACTTGGTTTCTATTAAATATTGACGGACGTTTGAAAAATGGACCACCGGTGTAACGGATTTACAACAATGGGGACTAATGACGTAATTATTTCAAAAAAAAGCCTCGAACTAGTGATTTTGGTACAAATATAGGGACCAACGGTGTAATTTACTCAAGTTTTGAAATAAATAAAAACATATAGAATTACAATGATATTATTGTAGAAATAATAGTTCCTTTAGATAATGATTTAATTCGTAATATAATTTCACTCTTTCATCATTTTGTTAATAAGACTCCGTAAAACTTTTTGTAAGTCTAGCATTTCTAATGGCCTTTGGAGTCGGTGAAAACTTCATACCTTGTTGGTAAACTATCAGTTGGGCATCGTTACATGACCAACATACAACACGACATACGAGAAGTAACGTTACGAGAAACCACTAGCTTCATTCGCTATTACGATGGAAATTGCATAACAGTACTATACACATGACGATAAAAACGATAACAATAAAACTTGATGTAGTAACAACGAAAGATTTACAATTAAAAGAATGTTATATATCATATGGATATCTGAAGGGAATCCATTAAAACTTTCACCCTTCTGTCCTATACAACCCACCAAGTATATAAATGTACAATCCACTCTCCAATTCTCCAAAACCTGTATTCTACTCAGTTAACCTTTTAAAGAACGATAACAACAAAATGTGGACTTCCCTATATTCACAACCAACGAAAACTCCATCTTTAACTCGTAACCCCAAAGCCTGGTTGCCTAGGTGCAAGATACCCAACATATACATTATTTGAGTACACAGGTACCATTTGGCTCGGGTTTGGAAATATGTGATGAGTATCAACAATCTGCATGTTCTTGGGTAATTGAGACGCTGCAACAACTGATATGGTGATCTTTCCCGTCAGACCACCTTTGTAACCGCTACCGAGATTCTTTCTGAACTCTTGTTGTACTACATTTAGATCCAAGTAATTGCGCCTACCAGCAGCTAATCCCCAATAGAAAACAACATTTGGATCTTGTATTGTTGAATCCGAGTATTCAGTAGGGTTTGGATCATAGACAACCTGTAACACGTCCAGCTGCAATATATCTTAATTAGTTGTATGAAACCAACAAGAAGATAATAAAAAACTAAACAACAAATTTAATGTCTTTCGATCTTTACATTTTTTAAACTTTTCCAAAAATGGTAAGGTTAGTTTTTTACCTTAGCTAGAAGACATCGAAACCGTGATTTCACCCAGCCTGTCCAATCACCGAGCTGGTCTTGATTAGAAGCTGAAAGACGTATTTTCATAAACTGTTGGTAAGTCTTTGAGTAAGGGTAGGGTTCAAACAGGTTTCTCCAATCAAATTGCGACTGCCAGAGATCCTGCATCAATACAATCACTAGATGTTAAGCACACTAATAGTGAACAACTCATTCTTCCGACATTAAAAAACAAAAAAAAAATCGAGGAGAAGGTGTTTGCACGTCAACCTAATCCACTTGACCCATTTTGACCAGCAATGAAATATTTCAACCCGTACCCATTTTGATCCAACTTGCCACCTCTACTATATACGTACCTGAGTAAGATGATAACCTCTGTGAAACTCAGATCTGATCTTCATGAAAGTACTAGTCGTGACATTCGAACGGCAATACTCATGTGGGCTACTAGGAAGCTGAATAGGCATTAACAGCCGTGGTTCAGGGTGATGATGAGGCATCATCAATCCTGGTTGTAGAAGTACTGGTGTTGGCCACGGCCATAAAGCAAACGTCTTAAAGAAGATTGAAACAAGACCAGCCAAACTCATGTTAGGATTCCTCTGGCAAATTAGGGCTGCTAAAACAGCCAAATGAACACCACCAAAGAACGCAAATAACTGCAAAACGGATCACATTATAAAATTATTAACAAATACAGGAAAGATAATAAATGTCAGAGCAAACAAGATTATAAGAAATCCTTACGTTGCCATACAACCCTCTCCTCTTGGCCCATAACTTAACGCATCGCAGTAGTTCCTGGAATATCTGCAATAGAATATTAATAAAATTACTAATGCATACATACGCTTTATACATCACGAAGTTAATACATCAATTTATTTATAGTTCATAAAAGCCTCCCTACCTTGACATCTGGCACAAGCTGCAGTATGCTATTGTTAGCACGTACGCCAGATAAACTCTTAAAGCTTGTTTCATCAATACCATTTACGAACAATGGGTTGAGTATGTCGACATTCTGCAAATCAAATTCATTTAAACATGTGAATTTCAAAACATTTTAAAGTAAAGCGATTAAAGAAAAAACAAAAAGTCAAAGTTACCTCAGGAACAGTTGTTACTTGAAGTTGAGCAAAAGGCAAGTCAATCAAAATTCCTTCAAATTTAAATCTCATTAAAGGAACTTTTGCGTCCTTGATACAATGAACATCCGACACTTCTGTTCTTTTTACAAGCATGTCGTGTAGACCTATAAAGAAATCCTCCTGCATAACATTAAATTACACAAAATTAATGAAATAGTAACTTGATCATAAGCGAATTAGTTAATGTTGCCCCCATCACGTATGAAAGATTTCTTTTTAATTGCATATTAGTTAAATAAAGAGATAGATAAAGAGAGGACGACTCACTGTCAAAGAAGCAAACCAAGGGCCAACACATAGAGCGTCAATATCAGATTCCGCATTATGAACCTTTAAAAAAAAATGTCTACAAATTAGAACCTAACACAACCTTTCAACAAAAAAAGAAATGAATATATAAACAGAAACTTACACCAAGACCATACGATCCGTATGTTAATATAGTCGCTGATGCAGCTCTAATATGATTCCGTGGCAGCCTATGTTGGTACGCGACTTTCTTAATCCACTTCATCACTATCTGCAAAAACATTACACATCTATATTAATTTTCACAAGAAGATATAAAGTATAAACCAACGAGATGTATAATAAGTTTGATTTAGCCATAAATACTTCTTATCCTTCCAACTCAAATCCGAAAATCCTAATTAGTGTCTTTTTATTTTCTTTCCTATTCCTTCTTCATCGTTATCTATCGTGAACCACATTTTCCATTTATGCCATAACATAACGCGTTTAAGTAATTATATTCATTCCAGATAAAAATAATAGTCAAATATCGAGCTTTTACCTCTTTAAGTTTCCGAATAACATCGTTCCGCTTTTGTTCTTCTTCTTGAGAAGGCACAAGTCCTTCATCATTCATAAACTACAAAACAAAAAAAAAATATATTAATTAAGAAAGAAATAACTAATTAAATTAGGGTTTTAGAGTCAACAAATTAAAAAAAAAAAACCCAACCTGTTGAAGAGATTTTGATCGCTGGAATTCAATTTGAGCAAGTACAGCTGGATTCAAACCGAATCGGACCGGCATCAAAACTTGATTATGATTATTAGGGTTTATGAAACTAAGTGATGGATAATTTGGAACAATTTCAGCAGGTATGGCGGTTAAATTGTTAGTTTGATCGATTATATATGCCATATTTCTATATCTATATATATCTATATCTATATATATCTATATATAACAAGAAATTGAGTTAATTTTTTTTTCAGAAAGAAAAATGAAGAAATTTGAGTTTGAAAAATTGGGGAAAAATTTGAAGTGGAAAAGAAGACGTGAAATGAAATACGGAAATGGGTTTTATTGTGGACACGTGGAAGGGTGTGTATGGGTGATTTTTAAATTGTGGGACCTTGGTTAAGAGCTTCTAGAAGGTTCTTTTTGAAAGAGCCGATTATTTTGACAAGTAAAGGATATTGTTTTTATTAAAGGTCGGCTAGAAAACCAAATTAACAGAAATCAAACCAATTTAACCGGTCTAACTATAATAGTTTGGGCGTCGTGTGTGACTGTATAACACTGCTAGGTTGGACTGCGTTTATTTTTTCGAATATATATATATATATATATATATATATATATATATATATATTGAATGGTTCATGCGAGAACTCTTTTTTTTGCGAGAACTGATAGAACTCTCACAAAAATAGTTAAATTACGTTTAATTTTGTCCATTCACATGCAAACTCTTTTGGATCAAGTAAATATAAACGTAAAAAACTAAAAAAAAATCATATAAAATAACGTAAAAATTTTTCGTTTATATATGAACTCATTTTTTGAAAAAAATCGTTCACATGTGAACAATTTTAAATACGCGGTGATTTCATACAATGTTTTTAATTTTTCATTTATATTTTTACTAGATTATTAATATTCAATGGTTTTTACATGTGAATAGACATAATTACATGTTAATTTACATTTTTTTTAAGAGTTCTCGCAGAAATAAGAGTTCTCGCATGAATCAGTCCATATATATATATATATATATATATATATATATATATATATATATATATATATATATATATATATATATATATATATATATATATTTGTTTATCAATTAAACTAAAAACACAAAAATACATGTATGCGATAATTTTATTGAAAGAAAATGTTTTTTATGAAAAGGAAATGTTTATGAAATGATCTAATTTTAAATTTCGTACAAGGTTTTCATATTTTCGAGACTCACCTGGTTATGTTATTTAAATTAACTTAATATTTTAAGTTATAAAAACATCTAAAGAAGGTACGTATTAACCAAATTAATCCAAATTTTTAAATAACCAGGATCTAAATCGTATTAATATATATGCATATCTAAATCGAAATATATACATATAAAAAAAAGAATTTAAGAAATTAGTTTCTGTTGACCAATGGAAAAACTTAATTTCAAATAGTTTATAAAATCAATTTAATCCTTTATTTTTAATATTTTATTCAATTTAGTCATTTATTTATTTTCTTGACAAAAATTCCACCATTTAACTAAAAAAAACTCCATTCAATTCTAATAATCCCTTTATTAACCAATAACTATAATAATAATCATCTTTCAAATAAATATCAAAGTTTACTAAAAATAAATAATAACAATCGATTATCTTTCATTTTTCCAAAGATACATAAATACCTTTTTAATTTTGTAAATTTTAAAACACAATTTAATTGTCTCCTATTATTCAAATTTTCAAAACGCAATTAAATGTCTTGCTATATTCATTCTACAAACACACAACGAAATGACTTTCTATTTTTCGTTATTATAAATATAGTTTTTTTGTTATTAAAATATTAATTTATATTTAGTTGTACTATATGAAACAAAAAAACAATTGAAATAAAACATACTATCTGATTATCATTTAATCCCATTCAAAAAACTAAACAATCAGACTAATAAATACGTTTTTAACATTTTAATTTATATTTAGTTCTACTTTATGAACTCAAAACCAAATTTAAATCCAAAATACTATTATCCAATCTAATCCAAATAAAAAAAAACCATGTCGTCAAATCCAAATAATTCAATTGTTAAATTGGTTTTATTCAAATAGTAATCACGTATAATTAATTACATGTAAATTTTTAAATCTAATATAAAATGTTATTAACAATTATGAATCTTTAACTTATAAACAATTAATTTAAATAAGTCGTATATCTACTTAGGTATAAGATATAATGTATTAAAAAAGAAATTTTAAAAAATTATGCAAATTTAGTTCTTTACTTTTAATAACTTACTAGATTATTGTCCCGCGATAGCGCCAGAAAAAATAAAAATCGAGTCGTAAATTTTCTGTTTATGTAGATTTTAATTTATTATGAGAAAATAATGTTATACGTATAATACATATATATATTTTTACGTTTATACACATGTTTTTTATAATTATAATAACATATAACACATTTACTTTTATATGCATTTTTTGATATTTTGTATTGGGAGATATTTTAGAATGATAATACGGTAAATCAACGTTCAAATTGAACGATTCTATAAATAAATTATAATTATGTTTTTTATTTTAGTAGTGTCACACCCCGCTAAAGCGGAAACACGGAATGTGAAGAGCGAAGAATCATTTCACGGGTCACAATAAAGTTTACGGTTCGAGTCATTAAGATTTAAATTGAAAAGTACAAATCAAAGGTACAACCAAGATTCAACGTAAGACCATAGTACACGACAAAATGTTTTTAAAATAAAATTCCCCAAAATAAGGTCTTCTTCCCAAGGTACACTTCACATAAAAGACTTGACCCGCCTGAGCAATGCACTTCATATCTTACGCTTAGTTCCTGAAACATGAGATAAAGTGTCAACTACGAAAACGTAGTGAGTGAGTTATAGTTTGAATTGAAGAAAAGTTCAATTTAAAAGTTCATAAGAGTCCGAGACGAGTTCGAGATTTATAAAAGTTCAAGAGTCGTCCGAAGTCAAAGAATTTCAAGATAAGATCAAGTACTTAAAAATTCAAGAATAACTTAATTAAATTTAAGTGCTTAAAATTCAAGAATAATTTAGTCTCAGGACAATTTCAAGTATGTTTAAAATAGTTCAAGTACGATCAAATAAGTTCAAGTACGTTCAAAATAAGTTCGAGTACGATCAAAATAAGTTCAAGTACGTTCAAAATAAGTTCAAGTACGATCAAAATAAGTTCAAGTACGTTCAAAATAAGTTCAAGTACGATCAAAATAAGTTCAAGTACGTTCAAAATAAGTTCAAGTCAAATACAAGGTCAAATAGTGTAGCGAGCAAAAAGGGTTGTAGTCATTACCTCAGCGGTGGATTAATCCACATGTGCAAGACAAAAAGTAAGTATATGCGTAATATAGACCTATGATCCTCGAGTTGTACCAACCACTAAGCTTAATATACGTAAAATTTAGTCTACACACAAATCCGATTCTAGTCAAGTACCTGCCCACTAGTCAAGTCTAAAGTCAGAGTCCGCGAGGACTTAGCTATATGTACCTTGGTCGCTACCCATTGGTAAGGAGTGATCGCTCCTAAGTATCGATACCCATAATATATGCTAACGGCTTGTGTTAATAGTGTGTATAGTCGTCCAAGTAAATTGTGGGACTTTTAGTCGAACATTTTTAAAAGTCTTTTAGTCTGCACTTACGGCGTTATATTCTCACCTAGGGTTTAGTACTTAAATACAACCAAGCTATCAATGTCTATTCAAGTATCCAAAGAGGCAAACCTAGGGAGTCTAAGGTAAGCCAATTCGAACAGTTGATGTTGTTTACGCATATTAGTCCAAATAGTCGTCCAAAAATAGTCCCAAAGTCGTCCAAATAGTTCGTGCAAAAATAGTCTAAAAGTAGTCCAAATAGTTCGTCCAAACATAGTTCCTTTAGTTCAAAAGTTTCCATAAATAGAAAGTCGTTCAAATAGTCGTTCAAAATAGTTTATAAGTGCAAAAGTCAAAGTTTAATAAGTCAAAAGTCAAAGTTTAATAAGTCAAAAGTCAAAGTTTAATAAGTCAAAAGTCAAATTAGTCCGATAAGTACCAAAAGTCAAAATAGTCGTACAAGTTCAAGAGTCAAAATAGACCATAAGTTCAATAAGTCAAAATAGTTTAAATAGACCAAAGTCAAAATAGTCGTACAAGTTCAAGAGTCAAAATAGATCATAAGTTCAATAAGTCAAAATAGTTTAAATAGACCAAAGTCAAAATAGTCGTACAAGTTCAATAAGTCAAAATAGTTTGATAAGCAATTTCACATAAATGCCATAGTCCAAAAACAATTTGATCTCATGTTTCCCCCAAAAAGCATATTTAAATGTAAAAGTAAGGAGGGGTGTAACTCACGGTTTGCGAAGAGAGTGAACTCGGAATCGGTCGGATAAGGGAGCCGGGAATCACGGAATGCCTAGGAATACCAAGATTGTCCAAAAGTTAATGTCTTATTAGGTCCTTTATATAAGATTAGGTAACTTTTGTTTATGATTATGTGTTGAAGTCAAATTGTCTCAAAAAAATTGGTCCGAAGCGGTTAACGTTTATTTTTAGTTTTGAAAGCTCAATGTTAAAGTTATTAATACGATAAACATGTTTAGGTTACTGAAATGGTTTAGATTTTCTAGTGAAATTTGGGCAGCGCTTCCGCGCCCAAATTTCATGTCCAAAACCTACAACCATTTCCGCTCACAAAACATGCATATACACATAATAACTTCAAAACAAGTCAAATAAGTCTAAAGAGTCCAATATAAGTCATTATTATTATTAGTTTTACTTATCTCAGTCTTATAATAATATTAGCAAAAGTCCAGAAGGTGTGTACAAGTTTAAAACGGACAAACGACGATTTTTCGGGAGAACAGCAGCTCGGTGCTGCGCACCTGGGCACAGGTGCTGCGCACCTAGCTGCTGTCTCTTTCCCATTTTGTGTTTTTTCTTGCTAAAAACGTTTTGGGACTCAAGGATTTCGACATGCAACCAGTGGATAACTTATAAAACACCATTTTAATAGTTTCTAAACAACTTTTATCCATAAAAACATAGATCTAAGTATCATCTAGATAAAAATCGTTTTTGTAGAGAAAGTGATATAAATCTTTATAAAAACTCATTTTATTGTTTAGATCTAACATGCAATTAGTAAAAACAGTAATTAAAGATAGGAGAAAGGTTTCTACCGAAGGAAATTGAATGGATGATGTTTTTGGTCGGATTTGTGCTTCAAAAATCTTTACAAGCTTGGTCCTTTTCGAAATGAACGACACCCCCCTTGCTTCTCTAGACGATTTGGACGATTTGTATGGATAAATAATGGATTTCTATGGTGGAAAGTCTCTGGAAATGGAGGTGTTTTTGGTTATGTTCTTGAGGGGAGTAGAGAGAATGCAAATGTGTGTGTGTTTTTGGTTTATGAAAATGATTAATCAAAATGAATAAAAGAAAAAGATAGTGTATGGCTTTGGTACTGACTAAACTCAGTAATTATGGCCTGCCAATCGAGATTGATTGGTTGAAAGTTTATAAAAACGAGACAAGGACTAAAGATGTAACATTTTTTTTGAAATCTGGCGTGAGGTGCTGCGCACCTATACCATAGGTGCTGCGCACCGGGCCTTTTTCAGCATTTTCTGATTTTTCGTTTTTACGTTATTGCTTCGTTGGACCTTTTGTTAAATGGAAGGTTCTTAATTATGATTAGTTATGAACTTAGGGAAGTTCAATATGTGTTTTCTTGGTATTAGGACTTTTATAATTGATTCCGGAAGTTATTCCGACACTAGTTCCGACACAGTACAGACTCAAAAGTTACGAACTAGAACAAAGTGAATACGATAAAAGAGTGACTAATGATTCGAACCGATGCAGTAGCTGAACAAGTACCTAGATTTTTGACGGTTGTCACATTCTCCCCGGGTTGAAAGGAATTTCGTCCCGAAATTTAGTTCGCCTCATGGAGAAGAGTTTGCCGTCGGATCGTGGTGGAATCTCCTGACGGATTTCGGTCCCTGCGTTTCCACGCGGCTGTGGGGCTATGTCGGAGGTTCCACTGAACTCAGAGGTGGGGACAAAGTTCGGTCTAGGTTGTTTGACCTTGAAGTCAACAACCTAAGCGTTTCAACAAGGGAGTTGATTCGGTAGCAGTTTTGACCTTGTTTAGAGGGAGATGACAAAGGTCTCATCCGATGAACACTTTACCAGTGTGAGGAGGGGGCACGTAAGAACATTGGGAGACGGTTGGGAAAATTAAAAGCGACGAGAGGTCGGATCGATATATCCCAAGACTTAGATTGAACCGGGGTACTTCGGCTTAGTTTGCCGCGTTTCCTGAAGCAGACTATCCTCCTTCCGTGGCGATATCCTAAGGGATATCCTATGTCCACCCAAGGAATTGAGGCTTTACTTTTAGATGGTCATGCGGCTCCTTGGCCGGGTACGGGAACGTTTCCGGTCCATCGTGAGTAGAGGTAGACGTAGGACCTTGCAAGTCGTCAGCCGTCAGCTTCTAGCCGATGGGACGGTGTTTGACACTTGCGTCCAGGTATAGACTGATGGGTGTGCACTTAGTGCTGGCACGGGGTCCGTGACATAAGTGTACCCGATTAAAGGAAGGCGAATAGTGAGAGATGATGAGGTCTAGTCGCGTTCCTGGCGATTCTCAGGAGGGTACTCCAAAGAGAGGGGGACGTAGATCGACTAATAGAGGGGTGAGTTTCGGTGTCCTGCCTTGACCTCGGGTAAGTGAGGCACTTGGCGGGATACAGGGTAGTGTCCTTACACATGTTCGGCCAGAATAGTATTCTCGGGAACTCCTGTTATAGCAAGTCGGATCCCGGGTAAGTGGAATAACAATTCGATGGCCCTTGACGGAAATGGGTTCACGAATATCTTCGGATTTCGGAACTCGTGCTTGGAGCTTGGCGCAACAAGTTGCGTTCGACCTGAGTTCGGCTCGTGCAAGGTTGGCTATGGGATCAGGGAAATGTTCTGTTCAGAGTCGGAATTTGCACTTTGAGCATTGGGCGTACAACCTCTGATCTCGGGAGCGTTCTAGGATGCTCACCGGATCTTCCATGAGTAGGTGTGAGTGTTGGCGAGGGGTATGATCATCGATCATCCCAGTACGGCCTACACACTTTGTTCATTAAGTCCGTGAATATCGACCGGGTGTCGTTTAGGCGTACTGACAGAGGGAAGGCTTGGGTTGCTTGCATCAAGTTTGAGGAGATGCGGTCCTCGGAAGCGTTGGTCAAAATGTCGCGAACCGGGTGATAACTCGGGCGGGGTCGACCTTTGGGAGGTATGCTGCATCCTGCAACTATTCAGACCGGTTGTCGATCCTCGGGGATGGTTATCGGTTCTTGACGGTCGGTCTTGCTGAGTTCATGACGCTTAGCGTCAAGGCTTGATGGTTCGGTAAGAACTGGGCCGATGGAGGAATTTTAGGCAGACGAAGTACTGGGAATCCTAAATTTGCATTAGTAGTTGCGACTATTGGGCCGTTGGCACATTCGAAGGAAAACTATCCGTAAGTCCTGAGGTCCTAAACTGATGAGATGTCTAATCTCTAAAGGGCAAGGTTTTCTTTAGCTCTTGAGTCAAATAGTGCGGAAGGAAGAAGGGTCATTTGACAGGGAACGTACCAGTAGTTGCTTTGAGGTTCTGGGAAGTTTCGTCGGTTGTGATTGCGAGAGCGCTGAGGGTCGCTGTGGTATGCTCTAAGAGACAATCCTCACGGAGGTGCTGGTTGCTCCCACATTCGAGACATAGCAGCTTTCTGTTCGCGTTTTCTGGACAGCACCAGGGGTAGTGCCCTACTGTGTTGCAAAGTCTGCATACCGGGCACTTCCGGACATGGTGGAAGGGGCATCTGCTGCATTGGGTGTGCGGTCCAGTGTGGGTTCGAGGTATGGTGGGGTATCCCTGGGTAATACTAGTCCGTGAGATTTGGTGATGAAGTTTCCTTCTCTTGTTCTCCCTTCGTTGGAAGAGAGCAGGAGAGGGAGGTAAGGGGTTAGTTCCAAGGTCCTCGTCCTGCCTAGCAGCATATTCGCGACAATGTCGGAAGAGGTGCCCGATTTTGTTGCATGCGTAGCACGCGTGGCAGTCCCCAGTGTGATGCCGGTGGCACTTACCGCACTTAGGGTGCGGTCCGGCATACTCTCGGCGTCTGATGGCGGGCTTCTTGTCGTGGTTGCCCCTTATGGGTTGGTGACTAGCCCTACGCTTCTCACTTTTCCTTCGAGTAACGGGGGCTGGAGGAGAAGGGAGGTTGTTGTCATGATTGATCTCTGAGCAAAAGGTGTCGGGGTTATCACCTCCGAAAATCCTGTCGCTTACTCCGGCGATTACCTGGGCGATCAAGTCAGGTATTGCTGCGTTCATCTGGGCAATGAATTGCTCGGCGAGGTCACTAGCACTCAAGTGCGGGGGTGCCATGATTCTGCAACAGAAAGAATTTAGGTTGGGTTTAGAACGCGCGGATGAGATATGATAAGAATTACGATTTAAGTGACCATAGATAGTCATAGCACGAGATTAACACGAATGATCAAGTAGTTCACGCAAGATTATGGTTTAAGAGATAGAACCATAGCGTTCGCAACAAGTACAAAGTTCACCAGATACGATAAGCCTAATGATAAAAGATAGAATTTTCATTAATAATAAGAAGTTTCGGTACACATGACAAATTTACTGAGAGAAATGCAAGTACAATACATAGAGAAATAATAAATAATGGCTTAAGTCGTGTACAATGGGAAAATTACGACTAAGCCGGTACAGTACAGTGAAAAGGGAAATATGTCTAATAACGCTCTTCCAAGAACATCATGGCGGCGAGAGCTACGACAAGTGCTCCCATGACTATGCAAGCTCTGACGAGGCACTGGACGGTCCGGGCGGTGGCCTGAGCCATCAGGATGATCCGCCGGGACTGCTGTGCTAACTCGTTTGCGGCATCGGAGACTTCAAATAGAAGAAGGCCCTGCTCCTGGGATTCCTCGGCAAGTCCACGGACTTGACGGTGCAAGTTGAGGAAGGCGTCCGGAGGAAGAGGCTGGTGAGTAGGTGGCATCATGGGTCGGGAGGGTCCGGACTCCTGCGCACGCCGTCTTTCCTCGATGAACTGACGATCCCATGCATAACGCTCCGATATCGGAGTGCGAAAAGCGGGATCGTAGGGGTCCAAGAAAGACTGTGGAGGCGCGGGTCGGAACGGGCCCGACTGCGGATGCATAGGTGCTCCAGCATTGGGTCCCCGGGGCTGTGGTGCTGCAACGGGCACCAACCTAGGAGGTGGAAGTACCGTCCTTGGGCTGGACCCATTACTGCTACTGATGGTCTGGGACGTGTCTTCCGTTGGGTCAGTCGTCTGGTGACGCTGACTCTCGGATGCGGTGTGGCCCTCAGAGGGTTCGTGAGAGGGGGATGCGGCTCGGGGAAGTGATCGAGTCTGGGATCGAGAGTTCGAGGACTGAGACATGGCGTATCTGCGAATAGAGAGTTACGTAAGTACAGGGAAACTAAGAATAGGAAAAACGTAAGTAAAATGCATGCACGGGTCAATCATGTGAGTGTCGGGAATTGACAAGACCGGGAATTTATGGACTCAAAATCGTTTAACGATAGCCTTTCATTTTCCGTTCTTGCATAATTCATTTTGAACTACGGGTGGTTGATCAAGTCACACATAGTTGAAAAAGTTAATCATGCAATTGCGGAAAATAACATACTAAAGTTTGAACCCGAAAATGACGTTTTCTGAAAAGCCTTGGTTATAGTTTTGGTTTCGAAAACTTTTTGAAAGATTTTAAAACCGTTTTCACTATAACCCGTGCTCTGATACCAAGTCTGTCACACCCCGCTAAAGCGGAAACACGGAATGTGAAGAGCGAAGAATCATTTCACGGGTCACAATAAAGTTTACGGTTCGAGTCATTAAGATTTAAATTGAAAAGTACAAATCAAAGGTACAACCAAGATTCAACGTAAGACCATAGTACACGACAAAATGTTTTTAAAATAAAATTCCCCAAAATAAGGTCTTCTTCCCAAGGTACACTTCACATAAAAGACTTGACCCGCCTGAGCAATGCACTTCATATCTTACGCTTAGTTCCTGAAACATGAGATAAAGTGTCAACTACGAAAACGTAGTGAGTGAGTTATAGTTTGAATTGAAGAAAAGTTCAATTTTAAAGTTCATAAGAGTCCGAGACGAGTTCGAGATTTATAAAAGTTCAAGAGTCGTCCGAGGTCAAAGAATTTCAAGATAAGATCAAGTACTTAAAAATTCAAGAATAACTTAATTAAATTTAAGTGCTTAAAATTCAAGAATAATTTAGTCTCAGGACAATTTCAAGTATGTTTAAAATAGTTCAAGTACGATCAAATAAGTTCAAGTACGTTCAAAATAAGTTCGAGTACGATCAAAATAAGTTCAAGTACGTTCAAAATAAGTTCAAGTACGATCAAAATAAGTTCAAGTACGTTCAAAATAAGTTCAAGTACGATCAAAATAAGTTCAAGTACGTTCAAAATAAGTTCAAGTCAAATACAAGGTCAAATAGTGTAGCGAGCAAAAAGGGTTGTAGTCATTACCTCAGCGGTGGATTAATCCACATGTGCAAGACAAAAAGTAAGTATATGCGTAATATAGACCTATGATCCTCGAGTTGTACCAACCACTAAGCTTAATATACGTAAGATTTAGTCTACACACTAATCCGATTCTAGTCAAGTACCTGCCCACTAGTCAAGTCTAAAGTCAGAGTCCGCGAGGACTTAGCAATATGTACCTTGGTCGCTACCCATTGGTAAGGAGTGACCGCTTGTGACAACCGTCTAAAATTCAGGTACTTGTTCAGTTACTATATCGGTTCAAAACATTAGTACTCTTCTATCGTGTTCGCTTTGTTCTAGTTCGTAATTGTTGAGTCTGTACTTTGTCGGAGCTAGAGTCGGAATAACTTCCGGAATCAATTTTATAAGTCCTAATACCAAGAAAACATATAATGAACTTTCCTAAGTTCATAACAAATCATACTTAAGAACTTTTAATTAACGAAAAGGTCCAACGAAGCAAAAACGTAAAAACGAAAAATCAGATAAAAGCTGAAAAACTGGCCGGTGCGCAGCACCTGTTGCTAGGTGCGCAACACCGGCTACCAGATTTCAAATTTTATATTTTTGTTGTTGTCTCGTTTTTATAAACACAAACCACCAATCAAACTCGACTTTTACCTTTCAATTACTGAAAATAGCAGACACAAACACTCCCTTATTACTCTACCTATTTATTTTCATTTTCATTTTAATAAAGACACAAACACATACAAACACATACTTTCTCTCCATTTCTCCCACTTCCTCTTCATTTTCTCTGCAAGAATCCATCATTTACAGCCATTATAATCCATAAAATCACCATTAAAAATCATCCCAACATCAAGAGGAAGCAAAAGGAAGCAAAGAATTTCGGTTAAAAAGCATATTTCACCATTTTTGGAGCTCTAGATCCTCCTACACCATCATCTAAGCATTTTCATCCGGTAGAAATCTTCCTTTTTACTTATACTATCAATCTAAATCATTGCATGTATGATCAAAACCATAAAAACAAGTTTTGATGAAGTTTTATAACCATTTTTATACAAAAACGGGATTTTAATAAATGGTGGTTAAATCTTTGTTTTTGTGGTTAAAAGTTGTTTATAAACTGATATAATGATGATTAATAAGGTTTATACCGATTGCATGTCAAGATCTACCACTTACATAAACGATTTTGCAAGAAAAACTCAAAAAAAAAAGGAAGAACAGCAGGGCAGGTGCTGCGCACCTATGCCCAGGTGCTTAGCACCGACCTGCTGTCCTTCCCGAAAATGTCGTTTTGGCCGTTTAAAAACTTGGTTACGCGTTCTGACTTTTGAGACTTGACATTTAGGACTGATTTTTGTAAAAATGAACATATTGGTGACTTACATTGGACTTAATTGACTAAGATAAACATGTTTGAAAACGTTATGTTTGTATATGTGTTTTGTAAGCGGGAAAGTGGTTAATATTTTTGGACATAGAATTTGTGCGCGGAAGCGCTGCCCAAATTTCGTTAGGAAATATAAAACACTTTGGCAAACAAAACATATTTAACATAACAACAATAACATCAACTTTGGACTTTTTGAATAAAACAAAACGTTAACCGTTTCGGACAATATTGGACAAAATGGACTTTGACACTTAAAGTTTGACTAAAAATTTACTTATATTACATAATATAACACAAATTTCATTTATTATATATTAGGTATAATAACTTAATATAATAATAACACTTGAACAAATCTTGGTATCCTTAGGCATTCGGTGATTCCCGGCTCTCATTTCCGACCATTCTTCCAAGTTCTTATCTTCGCAACCCATGAGTTACACCCCTCTCTACTCTTACATTTTAAGTACTCTTTTTGGGGGAAACATGAGATCAAACCTTTTGTGAACTTGTACGACTATTTTGACTTTGGTCTATTTAAACTATTTTGACTTATTGAACTTATGATCTATTTTGACTCTTGAACTTGTACGACTATTTTGACTTTGGTCTATTTAAACTATTTTGACTTATTGAACTTGTGGTCTATTTTGACTCTTGAACCTGTACGACTATTTTGACTTTGGTCTATTTAAACTATTTTGACCTATTGAACTTGTGATCTATTTTGACTCTTGAACTTGTACGACTATTTTGACTTTGGTCTATTTAAACTCTTTTGACTTATTAAACTTTGACTTATTAAACTTTGACTTTTGACTTATTAAACTTTGACTTTTGACTTATTAAACTTTGACTTTTGACTTATTAAACTTTGACTTTCGAACTTATAAACTATTTGACTTTTGGAACGTACATAGACTTATTTTGACTTATTTTGGACGTACTTGGACTTATTTGAACGACTATTTGAACTCTTATGCGTAAATTATTTGACTTTACTTAGACTTATTGGTCGCTCTCTTTTGACTAAACTAATTATTGATGCTTGTATGCGTACCAACCCTTGATGGAACTATAACACGATCATAAGTGATGGACGTACGACTCTCTCTATTTTACAAACAAAATTTACTTAGTGCCCGACTAGTTTAGACTTAGACTTTCACACTATTAACTACTTAGCCGTATAGTAATTATGGGTATCGATACTTAGGAAAGAACCGTTCCTTGCTTAGATGGCAGTCTAAGTACATATTACTAAGTTCTGAATAACTTTCCGTTTGAGAGGCGGGAAGTTGGGGCCGTTCACGGTTGGATAATCGGATTAGTGTGAACACTTAAGTTATAGATGCCAAGAGGTTGATACAAGAAAATCTAATTAGTTACTTACGCATAAACTTATAAATTTTTAGCGTTTGGTATACGCTTCTACTGTTTGACTAAATTTGACTATATTTGGTCTTTACAAACTTAGGGCACCAGTCCGCCCATTACTTGGACTTTAAAGTATATAAACTTTAAGCGACTTTTCTCCGCTAATCTCCTTTTTGGAAACTCCTACTTTATATACCTTACTTATATTTTGACGTACTATTTAAACTGTAACTCACTCACTACGTTTTCGTAGTTGACACTTTATCTCATGTTTCAGGAAACTAAGCGTAAGTTATGAAGTGCATTGCTCAGGCGGGTCAAGCTAGTTATGTGAAGAGTAATACGGGAAAAGACCTTTGATACTTCGGAATTTTTATTAAAATACTTTATTATGTATTTGTCGTTTTATACTTACGGATCTTGGTTGTATCTTTCGAACGTGGTTACCTTTTAAATTTCAATTCGAAATGACTTGAACCGTTGACTTTTAATATAACTCGTGAAATGATTCTTTGCTCTTCACATTCCGTGTTTCCGCTTTAGCGGGGTGTGACACCGCTCCTAAGTATCGATACCCATAATATATGCTAACGGCTTGTGTTAATAGTGTGTATAGTCGTCCAAGTAAATTGTGGGACTTTTAGTCGAACATTTTTAAAAGTCTTTTAGTCTGCACTTACGGCGTTATATTCTCACCTAGGGTTTAGTACTTAAATACAACCAAGCTATCAATGTCTATTCAAGTATCCAAAGAGGCAAACCTAGGGAGTCTAAGGTAAGCCAATTCGAACAGTTGATGTTGTTTGCGCATATTAGTCCAAATAGTCGTCCAAAAATAGTCCCAAAGTCGTCCAAATAGTTCGTGCAAAAATAGTCTAAAAGTAGTCCAAATAGTTCGTAAAAAAATAGTTCCTTTAGTTCAAAAGTTTCCATAAATAGAAAGTCGTTCAAATAGTCGTTCAAAATAGTTTATAAGTGCAAAAGTCAAAGTTTAATAAGTCAAAAGTCAAAGTTTAATAAGTCAAAAGTCAAATTAGTCCGATAAGTACCAAAAGTCAAAATAGTCGTACAAGTTCAAGAGTCAAAATAGACCATAAGTTCAATAAGTCAAAATAGTTTAAATAGACCAAAGTCAAAATAGTCGTACAAGTTCAAGAGTCAAAATAGATCATAAGTTCAATAAGTCAAAATAGTTTAAATAGACCAAAGTCAAAATAGTCGTACAAGTTCAATAAGTCAAAATAGTTTGATAAGCAATTTCACATAAATGCCATAGTCCAAAAACAATTTGATCTCATGTTTCCCCCAAAAAGCATAT
Source organism: Senecio squalidus (assembly GCA_910822075.1). Lineage (NCBI taxonomy): Eukaryota > Viridiplantae > Streptophyta > Magnoliopsida > Asterales > Asteraceae > Senecio > Senecio squalidus. The sequence goes on from CAJVGC010000065.1 coordinate 5,194,064, forward strand.
TTAAATGTAAAAGTAAGGAGGGGTGTAACTCACGGTTTGCGAAGAGAGTGAACTCGGAATCGGTCGGATAAGGGAGCCGGGAATCACGGAATGCCTAGGAATACCAAGATTGTCCAAAAGTTAATGTCTTATTAGGTCCTTTATATAAGATTAGGTAACTTTTGTTTATGATTATGTGTTGAAGTCAAATTGTCTCAAAAAAATTGGTCCGAAGCGGTTAACGTTTATTTTTAGTTTTGAAAGCTCAATGTTAAAGTTATTAATACGATAAACATGTTTAGGTTACTGAAATGGTTTAGATTTTCTAGTGAAATTTGGGCAGCGCTTCCGCGCCCAAATTTCATGTCCAAAACCTACAACCATTTCCGCTCACAAAACATGCATATACACATAATAACTTCAAAACAAGTCAAATAAGTCTAAAGAGTCCAATATAAGTCATTATTATTATTAGTTTTACTTATCTCAGTCTTATAATAATATTAGCAAAAGTCCAGAAGGTGTGTACAAGTTTAAAACGGACAAACGACGATTTTTCGGGAGAACAACAGCTCGGTGCTGCGCACCTGGGCACAGGTGCTGCGCACCTAGCTGCTTTCTCTTTCCCATTTTGTGTTTTTTCTTGCTAAAAACGTTTTGGGACTCAAGGATTTCGACATGCAACCAGTGGATAACTTATAAAACACCATTTTAATAGTTTCTAAACAACTTTTATCCATAAAAACATAGATCTAAGTATCATCTAGATAAAAATCGTTTTTGTAGAGAAAGTGATATAAATCTTTATAAAAACTCATTTTTATTGTTTAGATCTAACATGCAATTAGTAAAAACAGTAATTAAAGATAGGAGAAAGGTTTCTACCGAAGGAAATTGAATGGATGATGTTTTTGGTCGGATTTGTGCTTCAAAAATCTTTACAAGCTTGGTCCTTTTCGAAATGAACGACACCCCCCTTGCTTCTCTAGACGATTTGGACGATTTGTATGGATAAATAATGGATTTCTATGGTGGAAAGTCTCTGGAAATGGAGGTGTTTTTGGTTATGTTCTTGAGGGGAGTAGAGAGAATGCAAATGTGTGTGTGTTTTTGGTTTATGAAAATGATTAATCAAAATGAATAAAAGAAAAAGATAGTGTATGGCTTTGGTACTGACTAAACTCAGTAATTATGGCCTGCCAATCGAGATTGATTGGTTGAAAGTTTATAAAAACGAGACAAGGACTAAAGATGTAACATTTTTTTTGAAATCTGGCGTGAGGTGCTGCGCACCTATACCATAGGTGCTGCGCACCGGGCCTTTTTCAGCATTTTCTGATTTTTCGTTTTTATGTTATTGCTTCGTTGGACCTTTTGTTAAATGGAAGGTTCTTAATTATGATTAGTTATGAACTTAGGGAAGTTCAATATGTGTTTTCTTGGTATTAGGACTTTTATAATTGATTCCGGAAGTTATTCCGACACTAGTTCCGACACAGTACAGACTCAAAAGTTACGAACTAGAACAAAGTGAATACGATAAAAGAGTGACTAATGATTCGAACCGATGCAGTAGCTGAACAAGTACCTAGATTTTTGATGGTTGTCACAAGTAGAGATGGAATAAAAGAGGGAATGTAATTATGTATTGTAAAAGGCTGTAAAATGAAAATAGTCTTTGATAATATCATCAATCTGATCTAACGGCTGATATCAAAGAAGTTAAACCATCTAATAGACCTTACTTTGACATGTGACATTTAAGCCTCTTTTATTATATTTTAAAGATTAAATTTATTCATTTAATTCACAATCAACTAAAAATCTTCATAAAATTAATATGTGATTAATTTCTTTTAACAACTTATTTAATAATCTTAATTTTTACATACATAGCTCCCATATTTTTAGTGAGTGAATAAAAAGAAAAACTAAATTTATAAATTAGATTAAATTTAAATTAAAATGTATATCTATACGAGTATAAATTACCTACATGATACTATTATTTTGTTTTTTCTAATTACATAACATTTCATTTAACCTTTCATTTTTCTTTTCTGTTCGGTTATATTTTATTCACTGCATGACATATTATTTAATAAATTATCAAAAATATAATATATAATATAGGTTTATAAAGAAATATTATAAAACTGTCCGTGTATATATACGGATCTAAATACTATTATTTAGTAGATGAAGATAGTGTCCTTTAAAACGTCATTTTTCATTTAACATTGAATGTTAAGTCTACGTCTACCTAATTACTGATTAAAGAAAACCTATTTAACCATTAGTTATGATTACCATTTGACCGAAAATTCAGTTATGATTGTGGTTTTGATAATCACCATGCTTATAATCATGTTTTTTTGGTCAAGGTTATAAACTTATTTAACCGAAATGACCAACTTATGCACACCTCTTATCTACTTTATCTAATAAATGAGAGATGAGTATGATGTCATTAAGCTGATTTGGCACTTTCTTAGGCAATCCACGTGGGATAACTTTTAAAAGGATGATGCCATTTGCTTATGTGTAAATTTGCCAGTTTTTTAAATTTATTTTAAAGTCCAAATTTATCTTAATAATAATTAGAGAGGCCTTTAGCGTGTCTAGCCTGATCTTGGGATACTAAATTTTGGGAGAATAAATTTTGGGAGGACCACTTGGTTTGAAATTGGTTACTGCTTTTCTTGAAAAAAGATAGCTTATAGGAAAAGGAAGCTTACCCTATGGTTTCATTATGCTACCTATATCTCAGCCAATGGTGTTAAAAAACTTTTGAATATGCTATGTTTTTAAGATAAGGTTTCAATTTATGCTTCATATTTTCGTCTCTCTCCAAATTTCAAATTATATTGAAAGATTTTAAATCTGAAGCATCTTCACCAAATATAAGATTTCTTCCCATATGAATGGTTTCTTATCTCTTGTGACGATTTCGACGTTCATAAAAGATATTAAGGATTAGGATTTCAGTTAACAATTTTGATTTCTATGTTCTAGGATTTTGATTTTTTGAAAAAAAAACTTTTCGAATTACTTTTTATTTACTTGAAATTCTTTGTATAGGGAGACATTATTCAAGCAACATTAAAGAAGGGATCAATACTTTTGAAAACCACCTACAACAAGGAAGTAATTCTACTACTGCAACACATCCGCTAGAAAGTGTAAGGAGTTTGAAGGTCATCTTCTTTGATTTTGTCCTCATCATTATTGTAAAAGTTCATACCAAATCACTGTTTGAAATATCAGGTGATACCAAATCACTATGCATTACACTATGGTCGAGTTTTTGTTTTTTAGTTGACTTTAAATCTAATGTCGTAAGTGTTACTTGTAGTTTTGATTTATCAAGTTAGTTCATGTTACTGTAAATGCTGTTAAAATTTTACTTTTAGAATCTTAATGGTAACTCTTTAGTTAAGTTTTCGATGTGGTTTTAAATGAGTTGACGATTCGATACGTTTTATGGTGTTAAATTTGTAACTCCTGTTTAATCAAACTGTAGTTTACAATACATACTTTTGTTTTGCTAATTGAAGTTTTTCTATATTATCTAAAATGTTAATGGCTAAATTTGTCCGTCTATGAGGCAAAAACTGAAATACTATTTGTTTGTAAATTTGAACTGAGTAGATGATGTGATGTGGTTTCTGAATTGTTTAGTAACAACTTACTAAATTTGTGAAATAATTTAGAACTGAGTTAGTAGTGAGTTAGTGATATGATATAGTTTGTGTTTATTTTATAACAGCATGTATGTGGTAACTAGCATGGACTACTCAGAAAGTATGACATCATGTGTTGCATGCAATGTTATCACAACCATGTGAAGGAATCGGTTTTGTTCGAGCAACGATTGTCAAACACGAGGATTGGTGATGTCAACCTTGAATCTCCTGTGATGATCACAGTGCAAACCCAGTAAGTTCTTGACGAACCTAGGGTGATCAAAGTTGAAGATGAAAGCGAGAGTATATGAACTCTGTTAAAGCTTGTAGGTGTTGAGTGAGATTGAAGTGGAATCCGTCTACCCTGATTAGATTACGTATTTATACTACCCGTTTCAAGCATGGGGAACGTCCATTAATCAATGACGATCATGAATGTTTAAACTGTTATAGTAATCAATCAGTGGTATACTAATCGTCTCCACTTTATTATTTGCAGACTTGCGTGAAACTGCCTTGCAGGATGACGCAAGGCTGAAACTGCCTTGCAGGATGACGCAAGGCTCAAACTGCCTTGCAGGATGACGCAAGGCTCAAACTGCCTTGCAGGATGACGCAAGGCTCAAACTGCCTTGCAGGATGACGCAAGGCTAAAACTGCCTTGCAGGTTGATCTCATGTTGAGGCGGGCGCCTGTCGATGGTATACAGGCTGTAACATGCGTGTCTTGCTCAATGGGCTTGCCTGTAACATCAGGCTTCAGCAATAAAAGCCCATGTTCGTATTTAGGTTTTAGGGATTACCTATATATATGCATAGGGTAATCCCTACTAACCTCATCATGCCCCCGAGTTAGGATTTGTCAAAACACCAAGTTTTCAAGTCGTAACTACTCATTATACTCGTAAGTCTACGTTCCCAAATTTTTTTTTTTTTTTTTCGGGAATTGTGATCGAGTGAGGCAGCCCCGGTACCGGCACATTTGGCCCGAGTACAGGGTATTTGGATCGGACAGGCAGCGAGTCCCGGTACCGGCGTAGTTGGCCCGGGTAGCGGGTGTGTTGATCGGACAGGCAGCGAGTCCCGGTACCGGCGTATTTGGCCCGGGTACCGGGTGTTTTGACCGGACAGGCAGGCGAGTCCCGGTACCGGCGTATTTGGCCCGGGTATCGGGTGGTTTGATCGGACATTTGTCCGAGTACAGGCTGTATCCAGGTGATTTATCCGAGTACCGGCTGTATCCAGGTGATGTGTCCGAGTACCGGCTGTATCCAGGTGATGTGTCCGAGTACTGGCTGTATCCAGGTGATGCCGGCTGTTATCGAGAAACTTGTCCGGATACCGGGAGTGTAACCCGGGTACCGGGAGTTTTGACCGGTGTACCGGGAGCTCAACTCGGGTACCGGCACATTTGGCCCGGGTACCGGGAGTTTTGCCCGGGTACCGGCTGTTTTGCTCGGGTATCGGCAGTTTTAGCTGGTACAACTCTTTTGCTAAACCTTCTAATTGTAAGTGTTTGTGTTTTTGCAGGAGTAATTGATTGGTTGTGTTAGGAGGCTATCCTGCAGGTACGTGACTTACTTGTCCTTTGCATTCATTTCTTTGAGGCGGCTAGTAATAACTGATATACTTTGGTATTTATTAGGCATACCATAGTTACCTTTGTTTGACATGGGGGAGCCAGTGTCAGTAAAAGAAGTGCCCTCCGTTGATTGTAGCCCTAGCAGAATTGATGACAAAATGCTAGAAAAACTTAAGGAAATGTACCCATGCCTTAGAAAATATAATGCTATCGCACCTAGTGCACACCAACGAGCCAATACTCCTCCGACAGGGAAAGTAGCTGTTTATATCCATTCCCTTTCCCATTGCAATTTTAGATTGCCTGCCACTCCTTTTTACCTGAATGTGTTGAACTATTACAAGCTGGGCTTTGCACAGTTACATCCGGTAGCTTGTTCAAAAGTAGTGACTTTTGAGATGCTGTTGGTGGCAATGGGGATAAAACCAACAGTGTCTTTGTTTAGGAGATGCTATAAATTGACTAAATCCCATGATTGGTATTCAGTAGAGGTGAGAGATAGGAAAAAATTCATTTATGATTGTGCGAGTAGTCATAGGAATTGGAGATATAGGTATGTGTTTGTCGACCCGGCTTTTAGAAATATTTGGGCTAGTAACCTGGTTAATTGGAAAACTGGGTTTGATAAGCGCATAAACGAGCTTCCAAATCTGAAGCCTCCTAGCGCAAGGTTGTGTAGGCAGATTTTACAAAAGACAATTAAGTTTAGGGTGTATGAGGAAGGTGCTTTGGTGTTAGCTGGTATTTCGGATAACTGGGATGAAGGAATGAAGCCTGTGATAAGGGACTCGGAGACTGGGAAACGTGGGTTCCTACTATTACTTCGACATACTTTTATATTAGCTTGTTGCATATACTGATGTATTGTATGTTTCCTTGCAGCTATGAGTTTGATGGACTTTATGACGGGAGATCCTGATTGTATGGAGTATGAGATTGAAACTCATCCTGCTGATGTTTTCCCTGGTGCCCCAGAACTTGGAAGCACCTCTCATTCTAACTCGGCAGGGGTGCGCGTGACGTCAACCACTGATGTTGTATCAAACACCACTCTAAGTAAGTATGCAAACTTTATACATATGTATTTATCATGATAAATATATAATCATGTTTTTTGCTTTTGTTTCACAGGTGTTGCTAGAAATGAGAAGTCGACATCACATGCTGCTTCTGACACTGACAACGATGACGAAATAGGTAACATCGTAATTGTAGTCATTGCCAACTTATTACCGGTTGCTTAATGTTCTTATTATAAACATGCAGAGGAGTATGATGATTTGGGAGCAACGTCCCTTCCAGATCCCAGGTTGGATGGTCGAGATATGATGGGACTGGGCAAACGAGGGACGAGTTTAGATCTAAGTGATTATGAGATCCCTTTGCCGAAGGTGCCAAAATTGTCTTTTCCTTCTAGTTTGCCCTCTGATGCTACTCTGGTTACCAAATCATGCGTAGCTAACACGACATTTGGAAAGACTTCTACCATGTTTGGAACGATCAGTGCTTCTTCTGAATCTACAATGCTACCATCTAACCAAAGCTTTGGCGTGGCGCAGTGTTCCAACCTGCAATATGCTACCCTGCCTTTTGCTACCGGATCTATAAGCAACAGTACAGGGTGTTTAGTTAATGCAGCGGATGTGAATATGTTCAATAACTTTATGGAGTATGTCAGACAGGTTGTAAACAATGAGCAGGGGGAATTAAAGAAGTCTTGCGCCGAGCTGCAGATAGAGCTAGACAATAGCAAGGAGGATATTATCTCTCTAAAGAAGGATCTAGCGTTTGAACAGGCTGAAGCTTGTCGTTATCAAGGGGAGGTGCGTGTGCTGACTGAGAAAGTATCCCAACAAGGGATAAATTTATCTAAGGTTGAGATGGAGAAACATGAATTGTCAGCAGCCTTGAGTGCCCGGGAAGAGCAGTTGGCTCTGAAAGAGAAACGACTAATTGAGAAAGATGCTGAGTTAGAGATTGAGAGGCAAGCGGTTGTCAAGATGCGTGCAGAGCGCGATGTTGCCGTGCAGGGAAGAAAAGATTTGGTTGCCGCGCTGCCTCAGCTATTTGATTTGATGCTTAAGCATCCGGATGTTGCTAGTGTTTTGAATGACTTCAACCGTGCTACTCATATGTTTGGAAGACATGTTGCCAGCAAGAAGGTGAAGGATGCACTCCCCCATACTCCCTTGGAGGTCTTGCCTCATTTGAATCCTGAAACACATGCCCACATGGTTCGTGCAAGCGAGGTATTTGCAGAGAGGGCTTTTCCCATTATGAGTACCCTAGTACAAGATTTGGAGCTATCACTTGCAGCTATTATTAACTTACTGTCACCACAGTCAGAGTTGCAACCTTAGTTTCTTTATTCGTGCACTTGATATGTTATGACTTTGTGACTTGGTTTATTTGTGATTGGATTATGGCCTTGTAGGCTTTGAATGATTGTGTGAATTTCTATGGTTGAAATTACTTGTTTTCTTTCTATGCGTGTACTTTGCTAGAAATTATGTCTGTATTTGTTGGTTAACCGTTGAAAAAATGTTTTACTCGCGAGGATGTCGCTTCCAAGTAGGAAGTGCTTATCTTTTATCAAATAGATTAAAAGATGAAAATAAATGCATGTGTATGCACCAAGCAAAATTTGTCTGGCTTGGGGTGATATATTGAACTATGTTCTTGACTATGTCATTTGTGCATGCACGTGTTGTAACATTGTACATAAGGAAAAGTGTTATTTTATTGATGTATTGAATAAAAGTTGGAATACATTATCAAACCAAATTTTTAAACATAACACTTCTTCAGGTTCATGGCATTCCATGTCCTGGAAATAACTTGCCCGTCAAGATCTGACAGGGTGTAAGATCCATTGCCATGTGTTGTGAGCACTTGATAAGGTCCCTCCCATGTAGGGCCTAGTTTGCCTTGGCTTTCCACCCTGCTGGCCTCATTTTTCCTCCACACCAAATCGCCTGGCTGGAATGAGAGATGGTGAACTCGGTAATATTTTGCCATCTGCCTATGACTGGCGGCTTGCTTGATGAGAGCAATCTCCCTGCGCTCTTCCACGATGTTCAAGTTTTCTCGCAGGGCTTCCTCATTAGCTTCCGGATTAAAGTCCATGACCCTGCTTGTCGGATGAGTAATTTCTGGAGGAATAACTGCCTCAGTACCATAAACCAAACTGAAAGGTGTTTCAGATGTAGTTGTATTTGGTGTAGTTCTATGAGCCCAGAGGATACCTGGTAATAGATCTGGCCATGCTGCTTTGCGCTTGCCTAACTTTGCTTTGATTGCTTTGACAATAGCTTTGTTCATGACTTCCACTTGGCCGTTGGCCTGGGGATGTGCGACCGAGGTGAATTTTTGTTGTATATTCATGTCAGAGCACCAGGCTTTGAAGGGATTTTCTGCAAACTGCCTGCCATTGTCACTGACCATGACATGTGGTACCCCAAACCTGCAAATTATATGTTCCCATACGAAATTGATAATCCGCTTTCCTGTGATGGTTGCCAAGGGCTTTGCCTCGATCCACTTCGTAAAGTAGTCAACAGCCACAATGAGAAACTTGACGTTGCCAACACCGGGTGGAAATGGCCCGACAATGTCAATTCCCCATTTATAAAATGGCCATGCAGTAGTAACGGGGATAAGGTCTTGCTTCAGCAGTTTGGCGACAGAAGCATGCTGCTGACAGGCTGTACACTTTTCGATTTCGTCCCTTGCATCTTGATGCATTGTTGGCCAAAAGTACCCCAGTCGCATGATTTTACCAGTGACGGAGCGTGGACCAGCATGCAGGGAGCAACTCCCGCTATGTACAACTTGAATAATATTTTTAGCCTGTATGGGGCCAACGCAGCGTAGATGTGGTCCCAAGTAAGATTTCCGAAACAGGCGGTTGTCCACCAACGTGTACATTGGTGACTTCATACGTATCTTCCGTGCGAGCTGAGGATCCGCTGGTAGTACATCATGTTGGAGGAAATTAAAGATCGGAGTCATCCAACATTCCTCTTCTGTAACAGCAGTAACTTCTTTTGGTCGTGCAATGGATTTTTCGTTTAAGATCTCCACCAGCAAGTCTTTTTTGAGATGGGCGAAGGCGGATGAAGCCAGCTTGCTCAGTGCATCCGCCAACTTATTACGATTCCTGGGCACCTGTTCAATGGTAAACTTTGTAAATTCGGAGATTACCTTTTTAGTCTCTTCCAAGTATAGTTGCATGGAGGTTTGGTTGGCAACGAATGCTCCATTGACTTGATTAGCAACCAGTTGGGAATCTACAAATGCAGATATGCTCTTCACCCCCATCTTTCTAGCGATTTTCAAGCCTGCTAACAAAGCTTCATATTCTGCTTCATTGTTAGTTGTGGGAAACTCAAACTTGAGAGCATAAGTATATTCATTTTTATCAGGGTCTGTAAGGATTAAACCGGCTCCAGATCCCTCCAAGTTAGAGGCACCATCAGTGAAAAGCGTCCATGGTTTATCCTCCTCTGCTTGTTTTTCCTTGTCTTCACCATCTACCTCTGCAAGGAAATCAGCCAAGATCTGGCCTTTCATTGAAGTTCTAGGATGGAAGGAGATTTCATGTTCTCCCAACTCAACTGCCCACTTAGCTAAACGTCCTGACACCTCGGGTTTTCCCAGTATCTGCTTAATTGGTTTGTCTGTTAAGACATGAATGGGGTGAGCTTGAAAATAACGTCTCAAACGCCTAGCCGCGTGTACTAAAGCAAGGGCTAGTTTCTCCATGCATGGGTAATTTATTTCTGGCCCTTTCAATGCCCGACTCACAAAGTAAATTGGCATTTGAGTGGATCCGCGCTGTGCCGTCATAACTGCACTAATACATTCCATAGAAGCGGCCAGGTAGACCGCTAATGTTTCTCCTGGTACAGGAGCTGTGAGCGTAGGCAGGGTGGTCATAAATTTCTTTAGCTCTTGGAATGCGGATTCTGCTTCAGGTGTCCATGCAAAATCTTGTTTCCTTATACAGCCTTTCAAAAAAGGGGAGAGATCGGTCAGCGGTCTTTGAAAGGAACCGGCTGAGCGCTGCTAACTTACCGTTCAGACTTTGCACTTGCTTTTTGGTAGATGGGGAGACCATGTCCAAAACAGCCTGTATCTTCTTTGGATTAGCCTTAATACCCCTTGGCGTGATAATGTGTCCCAGGAATTTACCCTCCTCCATGCCAAAGCTGCATTTGGAAGGGTTAAGTTTCATATTGATCTTCCGTAGTGTCTCGAATGTTTCCTGTATGTCTGCCAGCATGATATCCTCCGCTTTGCTTTTGATGACAATGTCATCCACATAAGCCTCCACATTTCGCCCGATCTGATCCTTGAATGTCTGATCAATCAAGCGTTGGTATGTTGCCCCTGCATTTTTTAGACCAAAAGGCATTTTTTGGAAACAGTAGATACCCTGGTCCGTATGAAAAGCTGTTTTGTCCTCGTCACTGCGCTTCATGTGGATCTGGTGATAACCCTTGTAAGCGTCTAAAAAGCACTTCAGACGGAAACCATCCAAGGACTCTACCTTCCAGTCGATCTCTGGCAGCGGGTAGTTGTCTTTTGGACATGCTTTATTGATATCCTTGAAATCGACACATAACCGCCATGAACCATCACCTTTCTTGACCATGACCGGGTTAGCAATCCAAGTCTGGTACTTTACCTCCCTGACTATGCCGCTTTCTACCATCTTGTTGACTTGCTCACATGCTGCTTTGCTGCGATCCATGGCAAGCCCGCGCTTTTTCTGCTTGATTGGAACGATGTTGGGATTGGCATTCAGGGCGTGCTCGGCAAAGGCTCTAGGAACACCTGTCATATCAGAAGTCTGCCATGCGAAAACATCGAGGCTTGATTTTAACAAACTAATGAGCTTGCTTTTTATCTGTGAAGGTAATTGTGAGCCAATGATGACAGGTTGATCAGGGAAACTGTCATTGATTATTACCTTGGTCTCTGAACCTTCTGTTACCTCTGCTGGCCCATTAGCCCGCTTGGGTTCTCCACTTGCTTGCATTCTTGTGGCCATGACATCTGCCCCCTGATAGTAGCAACTCCTGAAAGTGTAGGAAACTTCACCATGCCATGTATAGTGGATGGTATGGCTTTGAACTTCTCTAGGGATGGTCTGCCAAGAAGAACGTTGTATTCTGATGGGGCCTTGACAATGGCAAAATCTACCATTTCAATCCTGTGCAGTGGATATTCGCCCATCATCATTGGTAAAGTTATTTCTCTCGCGGGCCAGTGTGTTTCTCCAGAGAAACCGACCAATGGTGCAAGCGCTGGTCGTTTGGTGTCTTTGACTGTTTGGGGTAGCTTCCTGAAACAATGCTCAAATACGATATCAGTAAAACAACCTGTATCAACATAAGATTTGTTAATCTCATAGTTGGATAATCGGATCTTAATGACTATGGGATTATTAGAAGTGGCCGCCACAGGGGGAAATGAGATAGGAACCATCATCCAGTCCTGTAGGACAACTGCTTTTCTCTTACACGATGTCTCCCCCCGAACCATGAAGACTTGGCCATCAGGCGGGCCGAGATTATCACCATTGTCTCCCTTCTTCTGCCAACTATAAGCTTTTTTGGCTGGATTTTTTGTTGCCTGTTGTCTTGCCCCCGGGACTAGGTGTTCTAACTTCCCCTCCTCTAACGCGCGCCTGATTTCAGCCTTTAGTTCTCTACAGGCATTGGTATCATGACCATAGTCTTCATGGAAATCACAACGTTTGCTCATGTTTTTCTTCCCAGACTTATGTAACATCTGAGGAGGTGCCTTGAAAGTTGCTCCCACCTGTTCTGTCTTCAATATCTCGCTTGGACTTTTACTGAGATTGGGACCTGTACCACGATCATACGGAGTAGGCCTCCTGCTACCTCTGTCTCTCTCATCTCGCCTGTAATCCCTGCGATGGTCACGCCTGTTATCCTGCCTGTCTTGGCGGTGATCAGGTCTAGCGCTTGATGAGCTCCCCCATTTGTCTTTCCTGTTGAGAACTCCCCTTGTGAGAGTAACAGTCTCCCTGGATCTGAGAAAATCGTATGCTCGGTCAGTGGCTTCCTTGAAAGTCACTGGAGTGCGCTTGATCAGTTTCTCTTGCAATTGCCCTGGGAGCAAAGAGAGGGTAAAACCCGAGATTTGCTGACTTTCAGGTAGGGCTACAATTTTCTGGCACTCCTGCGTGTAACGTTGAATGAAGTCACGTAACCCCTCCCCTTCCTTTTGTCGTATCAGATGTGCTTCTATGTGAGTTCGCTGCTGCTTCTTTTGCTGTACAAAATGAGTCACGAATTTCGCTTTTAGATCCGCAAAATCTTGAATACTCCTGTCTGGTAGGTCAGCAAACCAATCGCGAGCAAAGCCCTGCAAGGTGCCAGGGAACATGTGACAAGCGACTGGGTCTAGCCATTTTTCTGTCATAATGGCCTGTTCAAAAAGAGCCAAGTGGTCATCGGGATCTCTTGTGCCATCATAAGTACCAACGATGGAAGGGACTTTTTGCTTATCCGGAAGTGGGAATCTGGCCACCCAATCACAGAACTTCGAACTGACCACTAACAAGGGCATAGTGGCTGCTCGTGGTGGTGCGGCTGCTGCTACTAGTGTTTGCAACACTCGCAACATGTCATTAGATGTATCTAGTGGTGGAGGAGGTGGTGGGGTGTGAATGGGCGGTTGCCTTAGCTGCTCCAATAGTTGTGACAATGGATCTACTGGTTGGACAGGCGCCGGCTGCGGGGCTTGGCGCAACGCTGCCACCAACTGAGACAGCAAGTCTGATGAAGCAGGTGGAGGAGGAGGCGGTGGTGGTGGCTGGGTACTCTGAGCCAACCTGCGAAGCAGCTCCACAATTGGATCCTCCCGAACCCCTTGACTAGCATTCGGAGGAGCATTCGACACATGCTGTCTTACCTGATCAGTGCCATCTTCCTGAGAGCTTGTCCCATTGGAAAAAAGAGCCTGAGGGAGAGATGTCCCTAGCGGTGGTGGAGTAAAGGTACTTGTTCCGGCAAACCTTGTGGAAAAGAGGGGACTGGTTAAAGAGGGATACCCACGCGACCGTACATCCGACACCGTCCACTCAGAGTCAACGTATGGCTCTGACAGTGGGAGGCGACCAGGGGATGGAGGGATAGCAGGAGGTAAGGTCGTCACCGTTTCCGGTGTGGTGGTAATCACAGTGGTTATTTCTGGTACTGAAGAAATGACTTGGGATGCATTTGTTGCCTCCATGGAAACGGCTGATTATAGGGTATGGGAAAAAGAAAAAATTTGGAGAAAATGAAACGCCGTTAAAAACGTGTCCCAAGGATGGCGCCAATGTTCGAGCAACGATTGTCAAACACGAGGATTGGTGATGTCAACCTTGAATCTCCTGTGATGATCACAGTGCAAACCCAGTAAGTTCTTGACGAACCTAGGGTGATCAAAGTTGAAGATGAAAGCGAGAGTATATGAACTCTGTTAAAGCTTGTAGGTGTTGAGTGAGATTGAAGTGGAATCCGTCTACCCTGATTAGATTACGTATTTATACTACCCGTTTCAAGCATGGGGAACGTCCATTAATCAATGACGATCATGAATGTTTAAACTGTTATAGTAATCAATCAGTGGTATACTAATCGTCTCCACTTTATTATTTGCAGACTTGCGTGAAACTGCCTTGCAGGATGACGCAAGGCTGACGCAAGGCTGAAACTGCCTTGCAGGATGACGCAAGGCTCAAACTGCCTTGCAGGATGACGCAAGGCTCAAACTGCCTTGCAGGATGACGCAAGGCTCAAACTGCCTTGCAGGATGACGCAAGGCTGAAACTGCCTTGCAGGTTGATCTCATGTTGAGGCGGGCGCCTGTCGATGGTATACAGGCTGTAACATGCGTGTCTTGCTCAATGGGCTTGCCTGTAACATCAGGCTTCAGCAATAAAAGCCCATGTTCGTATTTAGGTTTTAGGGATTACCTATATATATGCATAGGGTAATCCCTACTAACCTCATCAGGTTTCATCAAGGTTAGTTTCAAAATTGTGTTCTGATTCTCATGGTTACAAAAAAAAAATTACATTTAGAGATTATATATATATGGACAAGGTTCATATCGCTTTATGCAAATACATTTACTTCTTTCAATCTTGACTTATATTGGTGATTCTACATTACTCTGAAAACTATAATATCTGGCTTTGTAGTCGAACATGGTGTGCTTTCAAGTTTCAAGGACAGCTAACAAGAAAGGGATGAAAAACTTTGACGGATAATATAAATATCGATTGGTAAAGGAGGGTTTGTGCCTCTGATAAACCTTTATTTGTTGTTCACGTTAAAGTAGGTGATTTTGCACTACCTCTAAGCAAACTAAAATTTATATAGTTTGACATGTGGAGAGTAGGATGATAGAATTAATATTACTATCAAGTGATGAGAAAAATTAGATTGGTATCATGTTTACCTTGATTTGATTTCATGACTTGCAAGATACACAAAAGATATTAGATTTTATCTTTGTCCTCAAGATGTAATAAATGTGTTGGTGTTCTTTTTGTATAGCTTTACATCTAAACATTTACACGTTCTGAAACTGTAAGCACTAATTTGGTGATAAGGTTTATACAAGCCTTTTTAAATTTAGCATTTTTTTTTGTGGTATAAGCTGTTATGAATTGGTTGTACTCTCATATTTGTGTTCTCTGGCTATTTTGCGGTCATGACAAGTTCAACTAACAATCATATATTCATATAGATATGTTTGGTCGTTCATGTGTGAAACTTCAATATGATATGCTTTTAATATATGGACTATGATATCTAAGAAATAGAGATAATAAACATCTTTCTTTGGAATTTTAACGTTAACTTTCTTATATAATTCTTATGCATCACTTCTATAAATTTTATTATACAACTTCGTGTATCACACGAACACTAAGCTAGTATATATAATATTTAAGTTTTGATTATATGTTTTAATTACAAACCCCTTATCAAAACTCTTATTTTTTATATATTATATTGAAAAAACTTAGCACTTAAGTATGACAACCGTGTTAACGGCTGAAATATTCTATCATTATTAAATTAAATATCAGGAATGTTAAACAATTCAATTTAATTATTACTAAAGGTACCTTTGAATATAAAAAGAGTAATAGTATAGATTTATCTAAATTAGATTATATCAAGTATTAAACCATGACAACTTAGATAATCATACTTTTCCCGAGAGTAGAGAGACTACTTTTAAGGAGACTTCCAACTCGAAAGTAGGTGGGACGAGGTAAGGTAAAGCGTGTAAGTGGCAAACGAGAGTGTAAGGGTGTGAGTGGTCGGGAAAGAAAAATGAGCGAGAAAGGTGTCATACATATACCATGATTTAAAAGCCAAGAAAAAAAATCATGAGAAATGGGATGATGAATGAATCTCACTGACGTTTCCTCATTGGTAAACTTGTTGTCACTAACAATTTCATTTCGAGTAAGGTATATGTTGTAGAACAAAATACCGTTTAAATTTAACAAAATTCAAATTACAGAAAATGTAAACGAAATTACAGAAAATGTAAACGAAATTACAAGGCTCGTGATAAACACGATTCCCTTAAAACAAATTTCGCGTGCTCTCACACGTTTTGTTTCCCAGGGTACAATGGCAAAACAATTTATCAAACTGTCGGAGGTACACTTGCCTGAAAATTCAATCAGAAATTGGTGTTACTGTAAAGATTTAATTGGAAATCGGTATCTGTGATTGAGCCACGAAGTTCCATTTTATAGCCCAAAGGAAAACGTTCGTGTTTAATTCAGTTTTAATGGCATTAACGAGCCATTAAAACGAATCTGTAACAGTTTCAGTTAGCGTAACTGTTAGTTACGTTAGCGTAACAGTTTCAGTTACGTTACTGTTAGTTACGCTTAGTTACGTTAGCGTAACAGTTTCAGTTACGTTAGCGTAATTGTTAGTTACTAAAACCCAAACACCTATCTTTAGGTGTCGATATCTCATTCACCTTAACTCCGTTTTGGACGTATAATATATCATTGCAAAGCCCTTTCTAAGGGCTACACATTCATATTAAATATTTTTCGTAAATATTAAATATGCATCACTTTATATACATCCAAAGTTGATGAAAACATCATGTTCTTATCAACATTTTCCAACATATGTTCATCAGTTCATGTGAAATTTTATGTCTAATTTACAAAATCTTCATATATCGTAACTAATGTTCATTCATATAGCGATCAAGTGGATTAAAAGAGTTGCTTATCTACATAGACCGGCACAGAAATATACTTGAGTTGGCTGGTAACTATCTTAACATATGGACCATACGGTCTTGGTGCGAGTTTCTGGCTTATATATCTATTTTATTTCTCATTTAGCTATACTTTACTGCGCTCTAATATGTTTCGAAATTTTACTTCAGTTCCATGTGTTTGTCCTTGGTTTGCATCTTTTACAGTGCGTCTCTCATCTCAAAACACATTCTCAACGAATAAAACTCAAACCACGGTGTTAAATGTTAAGGACACGAAGGTTCATACTTCATATACCGAAATTTGAATTTCAAATTACTTTCAATTGAATCGCTTTGTGCTCAACTTCAGATAACTATATATGGACCAAATGGCTTTTGGCAACCTTTATTTGTTAAAAGAATCCAAGTGTGATCTTGAACTCCCCTTAATTTCTTTAAAGACGTTCGTTGGGAGACCACGACCAACATAGAGCTGAATGCCATATCAACTTCCAGATAATCCACATGAATATTGCCATTTCAATGTAACCGTTGGCGTTTTGATGAAGATCAAAGCCAGATGTGGTGATATCATGTGTTTCATCACTCGTAATTAATAAATTGTACACAAAAGTAGACGACCTACTAAGAGGTTGTGTATTCAAGTTCCGCTAAGTTGTCTATATAAATAATTGTGGTAAAAATAGACCAATTCCAGTATTGCGTCAAACAAACGCATCTCAATAGTTCATATTTAATAATTCCTATACAATTCCAACATATATACAAAGAACTTGAGGTCATATATTTATACAAAGTAAGATTAACTTGAGGTCATATATTTATACAATTCCAACATGATCCGAATTACAGAGTACAACCACAAAATATGAAGTAAAAACCAAGCATAAAAGTAAGAGCAACAGACTCTACCGCCATAACGACGTTCCAAAGCAGGTCATCGACAATCCATACATCAAGCCGCCGAAAACCATTGTCATACCAGGCAGTAGTGATTTGTGATAGATTATGAGAAGTCCAACTCCAGCTGTTGGTTAAGTATGAGGAAATCATGTCAAACTCGAGCCATCTGAATATTGAACGAAACGGGAGACACATAACAACCATAAGAAGTAGCGTACTAGTGTGGTATGACGATGGCGAATTTGGAATCAAAATATGAAACTAGAAATGCCAAGAAACAGAAAGAATCAGGATCGATCAATCAATTATTTGTTGTTAGATATTTTCTTTTTTCATGGGGCCAATTTGTATGTCATGATGTGTTATTTTTATTGGTTTTACTCTTGCAAGTTACAACTTGAAAAATCGTTAAATCAAAACACATGTTAATGTTATGAAGGAGTTGATATTTTTTTTTATTTGTATATTTAATTAAAAAAAAATCCATTAATAGATAAGTTTAGCTAACTATACACGTTTATATCATTTTTTCTTTAATCGCTTACACTTTTTACTCTCCATTAAATCAGCGAGTTATATTAAACAAAGAAAAAAAATCAGAAATTAAACATAGAAATGGAATAAAATGGTTATTAATAGTTAAAATGCAAGTGTGTTCCTTATATAGCTAAGCAATTTCTTAGAGTTTAAGAACCTGTTTGGTTCACATAATTTTTTTTAAGAAATTGGAATCTGTTAAAAGAATTGGAATCTGAGGAATTGAAATCTGAATTATAAAAATATGTAGCGTGTTTGGTTGACAGAATGGAATGCAAGACACTTTCAAATATAGTTTAACATTTGATCTCATTCTATTTGCAAATCATGCTCCAAAGAAAACCCACCAAAATCGAAGTTAAAATTGAAGACATACAAGAACTCGAAGACGCTCGCAAACGCGCCGCCATAACCACCACCTTCAACCCCACCGGCGCCACCTCTCTCCTCCACCATTTCAACAACTCCTCCTCCTCCTCCGCCATCACCACCAAATCCCAAAGAATCGGCCTCCAAAAATAACCCAAAAATGTCAATAATTAATTCAATTTGTAACCCAATAATCCAATCCATGGAAGTTGAAGTGAAAATTCGGATACCCAATTACGAGAATTACAAAACCCTGATCTCACTTTTAAGCCCTTTTTACAAAAAAAAACCCATAACCAATTTAACAATTTTTTTGACGGCGGCGCCGACGAACTTTCCGCCCTGCCCGCGGTTCTCCGGTTGCGTCTTTATAACGACCCACCGGAAGTTAAATACGTTGTGTCGTTAAAAGCCAAAGCTAAACTTGTGAATGATAATATGGTATATTAGTTTGAATTCTAAGGAATGTTTAAACATTCCTTTAAAGTTGGGAAGAAATCTTCAATTCATATAAATGAAGAATTTGACTGAGTTTGACCAATTCCAATTCTAATTCCGGGCTAACCAAACATCATGTCACTGGAATCTAAGATTCCAATTCTGTCCAATTCCATCCAATTCCACGAACCAAACAGGCCCTAATAGGGGTGAGCAAAAACCGAACCGAAAACCCAAAACCCGAAAAAACCGATAAAAACCGAACCGTAAAACCGGTCCGAATACAAAAACCGATGGTTTGGGTTTCGATTTTTGAGAAACCGAAAAAGACGGTTCGGTTTGGGTCGGAGGGTAAAACCCAACCGAAAAAAACCGAACCGAACCATTATATGTATATCAATTTTAATATGTTCACTTTTAGTAGATATTTTAAGTTTTATTTTTTTTTATTTTTTTCTTTTGTCTAAAATTCTAAATCATCCTAATTAATTACTCCCTAAACACACAAACTCTCGATGCTAATAGTGAAGACTCAAAGTTTTCTTTTCTAAATTGTCAATCTCATACTTATCAATATGTAATTTTTTGGTGTCATATAGGCCACATTACTCAGCAACATATAGATTTATTTCTTCAATTTTAATAGGGGTGAGCATGGGTCGGTTCCGACCTCAACCCGAACCCAAACCGAAATTTCGGTTCCTGAAAGTTCCAAACCGTTTGGTTCGGTTTCTACATTGGTTCGGTTTCACTCGGTTTCGGTTTTTTTCGGTTCGGTTTGGTTTTTTATTTCGGGTTTTGGATATGGGCAATTTCATAGATTTGTTAAGGAAAACTTGTGAAATAAATCTCAAATAGAAGCCTATGTCATGCAATAATTGGCGGAGCAGTTCACAACTTATAACATGAAGTTGTGCATATTACTAGAACATAATTATATGAATCGGAATACTTTAAACACAAAATTAAGAAAAAAAATACTATATGTGGCTTAGTAAACTATAGCCTACATGGCAACAAAAAAAATCAAAATCAAAATTGAAGAAATAAACCTATATGTTGATGAGTATTGTGTCCTACATGGCACCAAAAGATTACATATTGATAACTATGAGATCGACAATTTAGAAAAGAGAACTTTGAGTCTTCACTATTAGCATCGAGAATTTGTGTGTTTAGGGAGTAATTAATTAGGATGATTTAGAAGTTTAGACAAAGGAAAACAGTAAAAAGAATAAAACTTAAAGTATCTACTAAAAGTGAACATATTAAAATTGACATACATATAATGGTTCGGTTCGGTTTTTTTCGGTTTGGTTTTACCCTCCGACCCAAACCGGACCGTTTTTTTTCGGTTTCTCAAAAATCGAAACCCAAACCATCGGTTTTTGTATTCGGTCCGGTTTTATGGTTCGGTTTTTATCGGTTTTTTCGGGTTTTGGGTTTTCGGTCCGGTTTTTGCTCACCCCTAAATTTTAATTATTCTTTTGTTGCCATGTAGGCTATAGTTTACTAAGCCGCATATAATATTTTTTTTATTCTTCTTAATTTTGTGTTTAAAGTTTTCCGACTCATATCATTATGTTCTACTAATATGCACAACTTCATGTTATAAGTTGTGAACTGTTCCGCCAATTATTGCGTAACATAGGTTTCCATTTGAGATTTATTTCACAACTTTTTCTTGACATATCTATGAATTTGCCCATGTCCAAAAACCGAAATAAAAAACCAAACCGAACCGAAAAAAACCGAAACCGAGAGGAACCGAACCAAACAGTTTGAAACTTTCAGGAACCGAAATTTCGGTTTGGGTTCGGGTTGAGGTCGGAACCGACCCAAACCGACCCATGCTCACCCCTAGGCCCTAAGTTGTATTATAATTAGGAAAACCTCCGCAATTACATAATGCATCCTCCCATTTATTAAGTAATAGACTAAAATAGTACCCGCGCGATACGGCGGCGACGAAGATATTGTTTTGAGCGTAATATTTTAGGTTCAGTTTTTCGTGCCATAAAAAGACTTTTACGATAAAAATTTATGGTCACACCATTCTTTAATATAAAAAAATTATGTCTCGCTAAACCCTTTAAACGCATATAAACACCGTATCAATATTTAGATATGATTTTGAATGTTTGAATGTTTGAATGTTGTAATGGAAAAGAATAAACATAATTGACATTTTTTATATGTAAATACTTACTATTTGTAAAAGTAGAAAGATTGTAAATATATAAATTGTTAAAAATATAAAAGTTAACATCTTTCATAACATTCCGAATATATTAATTAATTTGAATTTTTAAAAGTGGTCACTAAGGATAAGAAAGTAATTTCAATTCCTTAAAATTAAGGAATTAAGACTTTTGGTTAACTCTTTATATAATAGTATAAATAACAATTAATATTCGTATAGTCGTGTCTAAATGTCAATATGTGGAACTTCATAGACTCACATATTTATAAAAATATATTTTATTTAACGTATTTTCAAATACCAACAATAATATATTTTCAGTAAATAACACAAAATACCCATTAAGTTATCACCTAAAACCTTGTCGCTTATAATAAAACAAATCACTATTGGTATTAGCAATCGATTACTTTATCATTTATTTTCTCTTTTCAAAAAATTTAACGTGTTATGTGTAGGTATGATAACTCATTGGAAACTCATACCCACCTTCCGGAAAGATTGATATTTATATTATTCTTTTATAAAAAAGAAAATAAAATAAAGCTTTTGTCGTTTTAAGTATTCTATTTTCGTTTTGGATTTTAGTTACTGTTTACAAAGGACAATAATGTAAATTTCTAATTGATGTGTAGTCATTTATTTAACTTCCATCTAAATTACATAAAACCCCCTCATTTAGAGAACAAATACAAAATCAACCTCGCTAAAAGTAATTAAATACGTTACTCCATTATTTAGTAAGAATAATAAATTATAAGTTTTTTTTTTATTGAAATAATATATAAAAACATTATACAATAATGAAGAAAATAAAACCTTTTAGACCTCTATAATCGACTGACTTATAACAAGAGTTTTTAAATACAACTATGAATACAATTGGAAATAATCAATTATAAAAATAAGAACAAAATGTACAAATGATTTACATGATATTTCTAAATTAATGATTTCCATCTTTTAAGTCAAAAACTTGCATTTATGGTATTATGTAAAAGTTTTTTTTTAATATAGTCAAAATTTTGGATGGAACAATTAAGAAATATGATGGCGGCTATGTATATAATTTTGGGAGATTTACATTTACATCCTTACAAAACTTCAATATTACGTCAATATCCTTGTAAAAATCAAAATTACGTTAATATCCTTTCAAAATTTGAAAATTTCTCATATATATCCAAAATAATAAATTAATAATATTTAAATGATTTTAATATTTGAATTATTCATGTAAATATTAATTAAATGATTTTAATATTTTAAATTAATGAATAAATCAATAAAACTAATCCAAATGCTTATTTAAACAAATATGTCAATAAAGAATCAAATAACGAATGAACTGAATAGACTAAATTTAATGAATAAATTGTTTTAAACATATGTTACAAAACATTAATCAATCAAGACGGGAAAGTTTTGCAACCTTTTTATTCCGGTTAATGTTCAAAATTATAGAAATCAATCTTTTTTAAATCTATATTGCGAGTATATAATATTTAGATACATTAGTTAATGTTGGATTAAACCTAACATACTTGAGGAAAAAGTTTAATTAATATTTAAATGAATAATTTAAATAAAAAAATCCTTTAAATATTATTAATTTATTATTTTGGATATATATGAGAATTTTTCATCTTTTGAAAGAATATTAACGTAATTTTGATTTTTACAAGAAAATTGACGTAATATTGAAGTTTTGTAAGGACATATATTTAAATCTCCCTATAATTTTTTAATTTAGTGATTAAAATCACTATTTGGTAGGTACAAAACACAACTACCATCAATATAATTTGAGAGAATGTCACAAATCGTCCTTGTGGTTGGTCTGTTTTTCACGAATCGTCATTTTCACTTTTTTTTAGCATTAACCATCCTTTAGATATGTCTTTTTATCACCCGCCGTCCTTTTTAGACGTAAAAAGACTAAAATACCATCTCTTTTAATGTTTTCTTATTTTTCTTATATTTTAAACTAATATAATCCAGATCTTCATCAATATCATATCTCATCCCAGATTTTTGAAGATTTTCTTCATCACTATCTATCAATTTATTCTTCCAACCAAATCAATAAAGCTAAAGCTTCCCTACCAAACAAAAAAAAAAAAACACAAACAGCAGCAGCAATGGATCAGACACCGCTGCCACCACCCTACCTCTCCGCCACCGCTGCCACCGCTGCCCCTCTCCGCCACAGCTGCCACTCTCCGCCACCGCTGCCCCTCTCCGCCACCTCTGCCACCACCCTACCTCTCCGCCACCTCTGCCACCTCCCTACCTCTCCGCCACCGCTGCCACCACCAGTCTCACACCGCAACCGCCACCACAAGTAATTTGGGTTTAGATTTGGAGTTTTTTGTTTTAAATTTGGGTTTTACCTCCTGTTGCTAAATTTAATTTTTAGGTATTTTTTAAAAATTTCTAGGGTTTACTATTTGCTCCCCTGGTTTAGGTGTTTGTGTGTAATTGTGAATACGGTTATCGAGTTCGAGTAATAAGAGTGTTTTAGTTTGCTTGATTACGAATTTATGAGAAAGTTGGGGTTTTTTTTCTGAGATTTGAGATAATAGTGATGAAGTTCTGGGAATATATTAATTTTAAAAATAAAGAAAATAAAAAAAAAAATGAAAAGAGAGGGTATTTTAGTCTTTTTAAGTGAAAAAGGACCGCCGGTGATAAAAAGACATATCTAAAGGATGGTTAATGCTAAAAAAAAAGTGAAAAGGACGATTCGTGAAAAACAGACCAACCACAAGGACGATTTATGACATTCTCTCATATAATTTATTCTAAAAGTACATATTTGAAAAAAACAATTAATCAGTCCTCTACTCATTTTAACAATTTTGTTTTGATAAATATTTCGTATTAGGTAAGTAAAACAATTGTATAGATTAAATATTATTTTGTTGTGGTATATTTAACAATACTATATTAGCGATTCTCTCATATAACATATAACTAGTTTATTGACCCGCCTAATATGTGGAGAATTATATTAAAAAATATATAATGTTAACAAAGGACATATAACTTATATAGAAATATTAATAGAAACCTATTGGTCATGTAGACAAAATGATTATGTTAACAAATGTGAAGTTAAATAAAACATTTACTGTGTAATTAGGAAAAAATCTTATTAAAAATAAAATAATTATAATATATAAAAAAACTAAAAATATTGCGTAAATAGGACGAAAAAAAACATAAGATTTTTTTATATAATATGTTTTCCGTTTTTATGAAAACACTCGTAAACCAAAAAAATAATTTTTTTTTCTTTTTATAATATATAGAAAAAATAAAAATATTGGGTAAATAGGACAAAAAGAAAAGAAAAAAAAAAACAGAATATTTTTTTATATAATATATGTTTTATTTAATTAATACTATTAAAAATAAGGATTAAATTATTTAAAATAAAGGGGTTAAAATGAAATTATTAATGCTGAAATCATCAAAATGATCTAATAGTTCAAATTTAAATTGGATTTCCATCAATTGGTTAATACTTTCCCAAGTGCAATCTTAGACCTCTATTTTATTGTATATTAAGATATAATAATAATTATATGATATGATATAATAATAAATTAACCTTTTCCTTTTGGACTTTTGGTATCTATTAAAACAAAATTGTAGTTATAAATATTTTATGTGTTTAAATGATGGCAAATCCGCAGCGAAGCGTGTGACCTACTAACTTGTTACGCTACATATATTTACATTATAAATTACTAGTATGAAACCCGCGCGATGTAGCGATGATTAAAAATTTGTTTTCAACAAAATTCCATTGCGATAATGGTTTATGATTGTTAGTCATTCATATCGTAATATATATGTCAATTATATTGATTGTCAGTTCGACTCTTCGAGTTATTAAAAAGAATTATGTGATCATGGTTTATGGTTTGGCTCTTTGGGTCATACAAAGAATTATGTGGTAAAGCTATATTGTTCCGCCCTTCGGGCCATCAAAACAATTAGTTACAATTTTTGGTTTGGATTCAAATTATGCGGTTATGATATCTGGTTTGACATTTCGGCCCATAATAATAATCATGGTATGTGGTAACGGTTTCTTGTTATTTCTCATGCGTTCTTTCGATATATAAAAAACATCATGCGATAATGGTTCCATGTTCAACACCGGTTTTCGTAGTTCTTCAATCTTGTGATATATATATATACTAGTATAACCCGCGTGATGCTGCGAAATCCAAAAATAATTTCGTAAAAGTTATTGTGGTAACGGTTTCTCGTCTGAACTTCCGGCAAAAAACAATTTTAGGTTGGTAAAGTAAGGTTTAGGATAGTTTCTTATATGTATCTCTATAGATATGTTTGTGTGTTGATTGTAATAGCTTTTGCTTTAGTTCTTCGACCAGTAAAGAATTTTGCAGTAACGATTATGGTTATTACCTTCGGGCTATGAAAAAACTAATTTATATGCAGTAATTGTTATCGAGATCATCGTTGGGTAATATATATGTTGAGTGCAATGTTTTATGGTTCGTCTATGAGGGTAATAAAAACTATTCTAATTTTAAATTAGGATTTTGCTAATCGTAGCCCCTGAGCCTATGGATAACATATAAATCAACTACATATACATATTGTACCATATCCAAAAAAATAACCGTCAACAAAAAATGTAGGGAGCCATGCCTTATTGATGTACCATAACCGCTTAACCACTTTTAAAATAGCTCAGGGGCTATGTTTAGCATTTTTTTTTTTCTTCTAAAACTTATGTGGTAACAATATATTGTTCAACCTTACGGGCCATAAGAAACCATGTTTTGTTGAATAATAATGGTTAACGATTTATGATTATTTATCATTTATTTCGTGTATATAGTTTGAAAACTGTGTTATATTACAAAAACTTTGTTATGTTACCGAAAACGTGTTTTATATGGGAAATTTGACCTTTGGGAACTAAGAAACGTCTATTGAAATATACTTCAACTTTTGGTTACATAAATTTTTTATTTATATCCGGCATCTAACATATTAAGTCATTTGGAAAATAAGAAAAGTTTAACATTTATTTGTATCGGATTAGGCCATTTGGAAGTCAAGAAACGTGTAACATTAGAAAAAAAACCATAAAAATAAAATGTCATACTTTATGTATTTTGGTGCATGTAGTAAAATATATGACGTAAAATCAACCCCGAGGATAACGTGTCTCGTTGTCATCATAGCTATATTTCTTCGATATACTATCAGAATTTTATGTTTCGATATTATTTATTAACGTCACCTCAATTTTAATTTATTAGTTTTATATATTTCATTCATTTGTATGACTTTAAGTCTAAGTTACCAATTTAAGATCTTTTAAAGTTACCAATTTTTAATAAATATTGGTGAAATTTTATCTCGGACAGTTTGGCAAAATCATCATTGAAACTTCGTAACCATAGTTTGTAGGTTTAGGAAAACCGTTAAAACTCTCATGTGAAACTAAAATTTTATAAAAAATATTTGGCTCAGATTCGTTAGTCATGGTTACAACACTTCGTTGCATTTAATAAATTCCATCTAGCACTTTCAGGGAAAAAAAAAGAAAAACATTATTGACGACCATTTCAAATAAAATAAATAAACGAAATCATCATTGCTTAAAGCTCAACTTTTGGGGTACAAATAAGATAAAACGGTCTAGCTACAAATGTTATAAACAACAATATGCCCCGCCAAGAAACCGTTCTATCTTAACAATTGATCAATAACTACAAAGTCGCAAATGGACGTAAAACAAACTACGTAATTATCATAGCCAATTTATATCTACAAATATTTTAAAATCGACATCATCACAACCGAAATTCAAATGACAATATCCAACCAGGTTACCATATCCCAACAAAGGAACCAAATCAATAACAAGATATAAACACAATAATTGGCATTACCGACCAACAAACAACCTGAAACAAAGAAATTAACATGTTAAAAAATACCATAAAATTTAATCAAACATTTACGACCTAACATTTACTAGGATTTTTATGACTACTCAATAAATAGTCATAAAAATCTAATAATATATATATTAAGTTTCGAATTTCTTTATTAAAATTGAAGTTGGTTGAAGTGGTTTAGGCATTGCTGATTGCAATGGAAGGACCCAAGTTTTGATTCATCTTAACCCTAAATTATTTTAGTTCTTTTCGTCTTTTAATCTCTCATCCCTTAAGTTTGTTTCTATTTTCCCTCTAACCTCTAGAATTATATAAGTCATTAAAAACCCAAAATTTATATAATGATATCCGTTAAATACACATGTTGTTCAAATAAGTTTGGTTATGTTATTCATATGTTAAATAACTTTTGTTATAAGTATTATTTTTATTTATAGAGTTACGAGTAATGTCTGAATTTGATACGAAAAGTTATTATACGTAAGTATTATGTATTTTTCAAATATGCGTAAAAATAAAAGATAAAAAGAAAATATATGGATCCGTTGTAGTATTTTTTTTTAATTGATGGAGTTGGATTATATATAGTTTTATGATTAGAATTTAAGTATAACATTTAAAATAAAAGATGTAAGTTCTAATATATAACAAGAATAAAAGATAAAGAGAAAATATATGAGAATAACCCTTTAAAGGGCATGTTGTTTTAATTTAATTAGTATAGCTCAAAACTCAAAACGAAAGTATTTGTTTTTCTGGTTAAATAGTTCCATTATCAAATATTCGAACAACTTTTACGTTCGTTTACATGTATTGAGGAAAAGCCTATAACAAACGGAAAATGAAAACTGATTAGCTCGAAACTATCAAGCAACACAATTGCAAATACATTAATGCACACTAAAGGACAGTAAATTAAGATCTATTGCTTTTGCTAGTCACTCGTTGATCAAACATAGATGCTATCTTATTCTGGATATTAAGCATCATCCAAGAAAGCTTGTAGGTTGACGGTAGATGATCCGTCGTTGTTCTGAGAATTTCTAGCCAAATCCCTCCATTTATGAGCATTTATCCTTATCTCCTCATTTCCCATTATCATTTCCACACACCTCTCAATCTCTTTTCCTTCCACTATTTCATCACTCTCCCTTCTCCGCACCCTAACCCCTGTTTTCCACGCATCTTCAATCAGCTTCCCGTTTGTTGCTTGATCAGTCCACATGGGAAATGCCACCACAGGAACACCGCCCACCAAGGCCTCTAGAGTTGAATTCCATCCACAATGCGTCACAAAACACCCAATTGCTTGATGGCTCAATACCTCCGCTTGTTTACACCAACTCACTATCATCCCTTGTTTCCTTAATTGCTCTATTTTGCTCAATTTATTAGATTTGTCCTTGTCTCTAATCACCCATAAAAATGGCCTGCGACTCTCTAGCAAACCAGTTGCCATTTCTTCTGCTTGATCCATTGATAGAGTCGCTATGCTCCCAAATGAAACATACACAACCGAGCATTTTGGTTTTGTGTTTAACCAGTTGATATAATCATCAAGTGGTTTTTCAAACAACCCCACACTAGATGAATTGATGGTTGAGTTTTTCTCAACCAACAATTCTGGTGGGGTTAATGGCCCAATAGAAAGGAATTGAATATTTTCTAAAGCTCTGATGGATTCAGATTCTAGCTCGTCGAAGGTGTTAATAAGTACTCTTGGACATATTTTGAGTGAGTTTGCATGATCCTTAACAAGTTGTATAAAAATATGGTCCTCCTTTGGGCATGAAGGCAAAATAAAGGACGGTAGATCAGCCATGGTTAGTGATAACAATCCAGGAAAGTTGATCTCAAACTTTGGGTTGTCATAGTTACTTGATACCAAAGTTTCATAACCATTGAAATAGTAATAGTAGATATCAAGTATAGTGGCGGGTTGGCACCAAAGGAGAGTAGATTTGACATTGTGGTCACTTGCCACCTTGGCCACCCATGGTACGCAAGTTGTGTAGACCACATGGTCATACGGCTGGTATGTGGCTGCCATGGAGCTAATGATTTCTGTGACAGCGCATGAACCACTTGTAGCAAAATCTAAGATATATTCTTGCCATGTGGTTGTTGGTTGTTTACCATTTTCATGACCATCGGAAAAAGGAGCAAAGGTTATGTTGTGAGGAGTGGTTGATGATCTTTGAATGCTTCGTACGACAGAGAAGCTACTACAAAATGTGACATCTACACCCTTTTCAATTAGACGGGTTGCGAACTGGAGGGTTGGGTTGATGTGTCCTTGGCCTTGATAGCAAACTATCAAGATTTTCTTGTGGTTTGTCATTATAGTCGGTATAGTGTGGTGGTGTTGTGTTGGAGGAGGACAATATTAAGTTTATGAGTTGAGTAAGAAGGTCGAAGGCGTAGTATCGATTGCTTGTGTTGGACTACCTGTATAGGATAGATCTGATATACTGTTAGGTTTTGGTTGGACTGCAAATCTGTTTTCGTGTATGTAATATTTATATGCAAATTGCAAGTGAACGATTCTAGAATTCATACACTTAGGACTTCTTTTTTTGTTTTTTTATAAGCTATTTTCAAAGGTGTATTTTTAAATCACCACCTACTACTTCTGGCTTATAAAACCAAGAGAAAATCATTGATGATCGTAATCGATTATTATTACATATTTTTTCACATTTTCTAAGATTGGTTAGCTTTTGTTTATTTTGTGGTATATATATATATATATATATATATATATATATATATATATATATATATATATATATATATATATATATATATATATATATAGTGAATGGTTCATGCGAGAACTCTCACAAAAAGTGTTAAATCACGTTTCACTTTGTTCATTCACATGCAAACTCTTTTGTAGATTAATAATCATGTAAATATAAACGTAAAAAACTAAAAAAAATCATATAAAATGGCGTAAAAAATTGTCGTTCATATATGAACTCATTTTTGAAAAAAAAATGTTCACTTGTGAACAATTCTAAATACGCGTGATTTTATACAATTTTTTTAATTTTTGATTTATATTTTTACTAGATTTTTAACATTCAATAGTTTTTACATGTCAATCGACATAATTACATGTTAATTGACACTTTTTTTAAGAGTTCTCGCAGTTCTCGCAGAAATAAGAGTTCTCGCATTAATCAGTCCCTATATATATATATATATATATATATATATATATATATATATATATATATATATATATATATATATATATATATATATATATATATATATATATATCACCCTTCAATAGTATATTTTTAATTAATGTATAGACTTTATTTTTAAAATTAAGGATACTTAATGTTTATAATGAAATAACTTTTGTTATAAGATTTTATCTATAGATTTAAAAATATTTTCATTGTAATTAACTAAACTTTTATTAAAAATAAGATATATCAAGTTACAATATCATCGATCATTTAAAGTCATATATGTAAGAGTTGACTTAAATTATACGAGACTCACGGATCGATACACATGGTGGCGCCACCTCTATAAAATAAGCACACAAATACTTATATTATTAATATTAATATTAATATTAATTAATATTAATATTATTAATAAAATAATATATAAATTTTGGAAAACGTTTTATATTAATTAATAAATTACTTACTAAATAAAAAAGCCATCTCTAATAATGTTACAAAATCTCTACTCTTCAACTCACTAGTGAGAACAAAACAGTATTCAGTTTGAAGCTAAGGTACCATGAGTCCGAAATTTTTTTTGTTGTTGGCTGCTGTATTAATATTTCTTATGATGGTTTCGTCGTTGGAGGTTATCGAGTCACGTTTCTTGGTTAAGTCACTACCAGGATTTGTTGGTGATCTACCTTTTACACTTGAAACTGGGTAAGTTGCTATCGTTGTACTATTATTCTCGCGTTTAGTATATATGTAATATGAATTAAGTAACGAAATGTATGTTGTTGTTTTTTTTTTGTTAAAAGTTACATTGGAGTAGGAGAATCTGAAGACGTGCAGTTGTTTTACTATTTCATTGAGTCTGAAGGGAACCCGAAGGATGACCCTCTCATGCTTTGGCTCACCGGAGGTCCTTCTTGTTCTTCGCTCTCTGGCCTTATGTATGAAATAGGTATTTATTTTTCAAACTTTAAACTTGCTTTTACGTTTTTTCTTTTGTTTTAAATATTTTAAACTCGGAGGAATATATATGCAGGCCCGTTCACTACTGACTCTGCAAAATCCACTTTTGAGATGCCAATACTTGCGATAAACCCTGAGAGTTGGACAAAGGTGTCTAACCGTTACCCTCTTTTGTTTGTTTGTTTGTTTGTTTTACTTTAACTACGTTCCCACTTGACAACGAAAATGGGTTGATTATTACCTTTAAATTAGGCGGCAAGCATAATATTTCTTGATCAACCTGCTGGGTCTGGATTCTCGTACGCAAAAACTCCTCAATCGTACATAACCAATGATACTCAATCAACAATGAATGCTTACAATTTTCTAAGGAAGGTATGGTGTTTTTTTTTTTAAAATGAATTACTTTTCGATTATTTCAGTATGTAACATACATCATATCCACTTACAGTGGCTTGTGGATCATCCTAAATTTATCAACAATCCATTGTATATTGGTGGTGATTCCTATATGGGCATTGTGGTACCGATGATCGTTCAAGAAATCTATGACGGTACTTAATTGTAATTACTTTTTTCAGTCTTTGCATATTAAGTAGTCTTTCTTAGAGGATATAATGCTCTTTAAATTTTGATTCTATTTTTTTTTGTAGGTATTGAAGTTGGAGAATTGCCACATATGAACTTCAAAGTAAGAATTCATCGGTTAACTTTAATCGGTTTCCTAATACATTGTAAAATAAAAACCTGTTAATTCAATATTTATTTATTCCAACTTAGGGGTACATTCTTGGTAATCCTGTAACAGACGCAAATGGTGACTATAATTCAAGAATCCCATTTGCTCATCGTATGGCACTCTTATCAGATGAAATCTACAAGGTACTCAGTAAATTTCATTATAGTTGAAAATTGCCATCAAAAAAGCAATTTGTCTGAGATAATAGTTTACATCTATATTTTTGCAGTCAGCTACAGATAATTGCGATGGGGAGTACTATAACGTAGATCCCAGTAACAGTCTTTGTTTACGTGATCTTCAAGTGGTAGAAAAAGTACACAAGCAAGATTTCGAGCTATTAATGTCCTCGTTAAAATCCTTTATTTTCATTTTTCAATGCTTACTTATTTTCATTCTGTAGTGCCTTGGAAGAATTTACGAGCAGCAGATTTTAATGCCTTTTTGTGATCACGAGGAGTCATCTGTACTTCTGTTAAAGGGGTGTCGAGTAATATTTTTTTCCCTAAATTATATGTATTTAAGGTTTTTTCTCGAAACTACTAATCGATTAATTACTCTTAAACCTTATGCTGTTGATAATTTTTGGTATCTATCTTTACTTATTGCAGGAAGACACCTATATATACTCCTATGTATGGGCTAATAGAAGAGACGTACGAGAAGCTCTTCACATTCGTGAGGTTTGTACTTCATAGTGACTGTAATTCATGTTCATCTCGATTTCCATTAGATATAATTTTTTATGAGATGACCACCAGGAGTTTGAAAATATTGAGTGGGTGGGATGCAATGAAACCTTGGTTTTTCGTTTTGACAACAACACAGTCATATCTTACACACACAATGTTCTGAATACTGTTGGTTATCATCGTCGCTTTGCTGAAAAGAATGGCCGCGCTCTTATATATAGGTACCTAATTAAATACCCTTTATTATGCGTCTTCATAGCGTCTTGAAACTGGAATCTACTTTGTGATTAATCGTATTCATGTGTATCTATAGTATTTAGACATCTTTAAAGCAACGATATATCAATAACTTTTTTTTTTTTTGAGCAGTGGAGATCATGACATGACTGTTCCGTATTTGAATACTTTGAAGTGGATTAAATCACTAAACTTGAAGGTTGTAGATGATTGGAGACCGTGGGCTGTTAACAAACAACTAGCCGGGTTAGTTACTATATAAATGCTAAAATCGGAATATTTTGACACTGTACTTCTAAATTATATTTTCTTGCAGATACACCGTGAAATACTCGCAAGACAACTACAACTTAACATTTGCTACTGTAAAGGGAGGAGGTCACACTGCTCCGGGGTACAAACCTAAAGAATGTTTAAGCATGTTTATGAGGTGGCTTGCCGGTGAAAATTTGTAGACGACAATATTGTTATCGAGTTTGATGTTTGTTTCTTATGTTTTTATTTATCTTTTCGTATGTTTTTACTTTGTACAAGTCGTAGTCATTGTTACAAATCATTGAAAATAGTCTCTTACTCTCTTACGGGGCTGTCAAGAGGTTAATCAGGTTAAAGTTTATATATTATAGATATATAGTATCTAAACAAATCATACTTTGCTGACGTCAACGAGATTTGAAGACATGAAAGTTCTAGCTTTTTTTCAAATAATCAGAGCATTACTTACAGAAACAAATGGTGCAACATCGGACTTTCTGGCGTTTGCGTGGATTTGTTTTACATGATCTACACTCAACATAGTTGCGAGAGTGTAACTGTTAGATTCGGGCCCTTTTTAATCATTGATTTAAATAAATCGATTGCTTCATTATTGAACCCGTTTTGAATGTACCCAACAATCATTGTGTTCCATGCTTCAACATCATGATCATTTAATGAATCAAAGATTTGCCTAGCAGAGTTCATTTCCCCTTGCTTAATGTATCCATCTAACAACGAAGTAAATGCTATTACATTTAGGTTTGGAGATCAAAGCGTTTTCTACAGCTCAAGATAAATCAAATTCACTTCTGATCATGTAACCATGATTTTCAGGGGGCGGGAACCTCTCCCTACATCATAAATGATCCGTCCCTGGTTAGATGGAATGAGTTGTCGTATAAGAAAACTTGATTAGACAATTTGTACAAGACAAACGAATTAAAATGCTTCAAGCAGTGTCGGTTCAAAGATTTTGGATGTGGAAGTTAATACATATACTATGGTTTATGTTGGCCGGCACTAAGCCATCTCCGACTCCTTGAACGAGGGGATGAAAGAGCATGTATGAGTATTTATGTAATTAAAAAAAACATGGAAAAAAACAACATAGATCAATCAAATATTAAGAGTTGGAATTTGAAAAAATATGAGATATATAGAACTCTGATCATTTGTTTATTCGTCATGTTCAATCAAATATAAAGATTGGCACATCACACGTGGATTATAAGAATATTGATGTGTATTTGATGGACACCGAGAAAATATATCATATCACATCGACATCGGGTCTATTCATGACTTGTCCCGTATATAACAATACAGCTAATATTATTAAAGGTTTTATAAGTTTATTAATGTAGCCGGAGCTTTTTCACAAGTTTATAATTGTATATTAACCCTTTGTATGTATGTAACCGGTGCTTTTAAAATACTCGAACAACTGTTACGTACATTTACCTTTATTCAGGATAACTTATTTAGCTCGGAATTAACATAGTTGTAAATACATTAGTGCAAACCAAACAGCAATAAATTAAAATGTATCGATATGAATACGTTGACCAATCATAGTTTCAAGCATCATCCAAGAAAGCTTGTAGGTTGACGGTGGATGATCCGTCATTTTTCAGAGAATTTCTAGCCATATCCCTCAATTTATGAGCATTTTTTCTCATCTCCACATCTCCCATCATCATTTCCACACATCTCTCAATCTCCTTCCCTTCCACTACTCCATCACTCTCCCTTTTCCGCACCCTGACCCCAGTTTTCCACACATCTTCAATCATCTTCCCAGTTGTTGCTTGATCAGACCACATTGGAAATGCTACAACAGGAACACCACCTACCAAGGCCTCTAGAGTTGAATGTTGGACCCATATTATTTGTGACCCTAATTGATCATTTATCCTTACTGATATGATGACTGACACTAACTGAAATCTGTGTCTAGTAAATATTTGATGGACGTATTTACCTTACCGACACTATAGATTTCCCATTAGGTAATCGGAAATAAAGAGAGCTTATAATAAACACTTATTAAACACCCGGGACTAAATGATAAATACTCCTAACTTGAGTATCTATAAAAGGGTCGTTATAAACCCTTATTAGGGTTGGTCTCTTTCTTTATCATCACCATATTCTCCCTAAGTGTTTCTCTCCAAAATCCATCCTAATACGATTATCTCATTTTGGGAATCATCAATGGCCAACATGTTTAACAACATCCCAGGATCGTCAGGAGGTAATTGAATAACATGAATCAATCTTATTTTAATCCAACATGTGGTATCAGAGCCAATGGCTCGTGATTATCCATTGGTTCATGTTTATTTGTTGCCTATCCATTATTATTATGATTCTGCTAAAAATCTGGCCGGCGATTTGTGTTTTTTGGATGAAAAATGGTGATTTTTGGACCTAGCGGCGGCTGGACTGCAACCCTAATTTTCGACGAACTTCGTTCGTGCGGATGAGGGTTCATTCGTACGAATGAGATTTTGATTCGTGCGAACCTGACTTGTTCATTAGCACGAACCAAAGATTATCCCGTACGAACCTGATTTGTTCATACGTGCGGATGAAGTCTCATTCGTGCGAATGTGTTACTTGATTCGTGCGAACCTAACTTGTTCATTAGCACGAACCAAGGATCATCTCATGCGAACCTGATTTGTTCATCCGTGCGAACCTGACTTGATCCGTACGAATCTGGGCTAAATACGTGCGAACCTAGGCTTACATTCGTACGAACTTAAACCTTACATCCGTACGAACCTAGGCTTACATCCGCACGAACCTGGACTTACATCCGTACGAATCAATACTCATCCGTACGAATATAATCTCATCCGTACGGATGACTACAGACCCTAATTTGGTCGGTTTTTTAAAGTCTTACTGGTTGCCTTATTTGAAAAATCGTTTAGCTTTTGGGGCGCTGCCCCTTAACCCCGCAAGGGGGCGCAGCCCCCTTGACCCCTGCCTTATTTGTCGTGGTCACCTTATTTAGTCACCTTATTTATATGTGACCTTATTATACTTATGCACTAATATTCATGTTTTCATCTTTTGTTGCCCAAAGGTCAAAGGTGATTTCTATGATTGCATTTTTTCCTTTAGCATAATAAACACGTAGGATATTAATTCTGCCCAAAGGTGATTTAATATACTTGTGTGCTTTAAAGGATTCTTATTATGCCTTAAAACACGATGTTCTATTTTGTTGCCCAAAGGTCAAAAGACAAACGTTGTGTTGCATAAACCTTATGCTCATAATTATACTTAGATATTAGTTATTTCTGCCCAAAGGTGATGTAACATCTAAGTAGAGCCTTACTTTAGCTTATTATTTTGGTGTTTTTTTTAATAGGCTTACCTATCACTAGCTTCATTACTTATATGGTCTTAGTCTCAGGAACATTACTATTAGGTCTACTTATTTTAGACATTACTCTAGTTCTATTACTTTAAGGGACATTACTTAGTCTGCCTTATATAGCTAACTCTGTCACTCTAAAATCTTCTATAATTCGTATCATAATCCTAAATCCTCCTTATTCTCCACTACAGTACCAAACTTCGGCATTGAGGCACTTACTGGTGCTAATTTCACTTCATGGAAGGAGCAACTTAACTTAACTCTGGGAATGCTCGACATGGACTATGCTATTCGCCATGATGAACCCGCCGCTATTACTGCTGAATCTACTGCGACTCAGAAAGCGGACTTTGATAAGTGGGAAAGGGCGAATCGGCTGTCCCTAATGATGGTCAAGAACTCTATTCATTCCAGCATCCGAGGAGCTATCCTTGATAACGACAAAGTGAAAACTTACCTCAAATCTGTTGAGGATCACTTTAAGGGATCGTCTAAGGCAACTGCGAGTAGTTTAATGCTACAGATGCTAACCCTTAAGTATGAAGGTTCTAATGGTGTCCGTGAACACATAATGAAGATGGTTGATATGTCTCATAAGCTTAAGCATTTGGAAATGGAAGTCTCAGATGGCTTTCTTGTGCATTTCATAATGACTTCCTTGCCTGCTCGGTTCGACACTTTCAAAGTGAATTATAACGCTATGAAAGATAAATGGTCGATAAGTGAACTGATTGCTATGTGCGTTCAAGAGGAAGATCGTCTTAAGCACATTCAACCTGAAGCTGCTGTTCACCTTACTACCACTTCAAACTTCAAGAAGAGGAAAGGTAACTACAGTAACAAGACTGAAAACAAAGTCCAAAATCATGGTGCTTCTACCTCTGGCCCTAAATCCTCGACAAGCAATAATAACTGTAAATTCTGTCGCTCCAAAGGGCACGGACAGAAAGATTGCTCTAAATTCAAGGAATGGCTAGCTAAGAAAGGTAACATTCTTTACGTAATATTTGATTCCTTTACTACTGATGTTCCATTTAATACATGGTGGGGTGACTCTGGTTCTATGGTCCATGTGACCAATTCCTTACAGGGATTCCTTACAATCCAGAAGCTACAAAAGGACCAAAGAAAGCTTAGAGTTGGAAATGGTGATCTCTTAGATGTCGAAGCCATGGGGACCTTAAATTTACATATGAATACCGGAAAGTGTATTAGATTAATAGATACCTTATATGTACCGAGAATTACTCGGAACCTTGTATCTATATCTAGACTTGATCTTGAAGGTTATGTAATTACTCATGGTTGTGGCAGGATCACTTTTACTCTTAATAATGAATTGTTTGGTTGTGGTTTTTTGGATGGATTGCTGTATAAATTAGAACTAGATCATAATTTCTCACAGTCTTTGTTGTCTCTTAATATTGATGACATAACTAAAACAAAGACAAAATCAACTAAACAAGCAGAGAATTCCTCCACATTGTGGCATAAACGTCTCGGCCACATCTCACGAGATCGCATGACACGACTCGTAAAAGAAGGAATCTTACCCTCTCTTGATTTTAGTGATTTCGAAACATGTATTCAATGCCTCAAAGGCAAAATGGCTAAAGGGAATAAGAAAGGAGCCACCAGATGTTCCAACTTGTTGGAAATAATTCATACTGATATTAGTGGCCCCTATCCCGCATCAATAACAGGACATACATCATTTATTACATTCATTGACGATTA
This sequence comes from Senecio squalidus, assembly GCA_910822075.1. Taxonomy (NCBI): domain Eukaryota; kingdom Viridiplantae; phylum Streptophyta; class Magnoliopsida; order Asterales; family Asteraceae; genus Senecio; species Senecio squalidus. The sequence continues at coordinate 5,232,226 of CAJVGC010000065.1, forward strand.
TTCACGTTATATGCACCTTTATCTGATTAAAGAAAAATCTGAATCCTTACAAACTTTTGTCGATTATAAAACTTTGGTTGAAAACCAACTTGATCATAAGATAAAAGTTGTCCGATCAGATAGGGGAGGTGAGTATTACGGTAAACATACTGATATTGGTCAAGCTCCTGGTCCTTTCTATAATTTTTGCAAGGAACAGGGCATAATTAACCAATACACCATGCCAGTTTCTCCTCAACAGAATGGTGTTGCTGAAAGGAGAAACCGAACTTTAATGGACATGGTGAGAAGTATGCTCGCCAACACTAACCTACCCAAATTTCTTTGGACTGAGGCCTTAAAAACAGCTGTTCATATACTCAATAGGGTTCCATCAAAATCTGTCCCTAAAACTCCTTATGAGATCTGGACAGGTAGGAAACCGAGTCTAAAATATATGAAAGTATGGGGCTGTCCTGCCGAAGCAAAAGTCTATAACCCTAACTTAAAGAAACTGGATTCTAAAACCCTTACATGTTTCTTTATTGGTTATCCCGAGAACTCAAAAGGTTATCGGTTTTACTGTCCTTCTCACTCTACCCGCATCATAGATACGCAACATGCCACTTTCCTCGAAAATTCAGAGATCAGTGGGAGCACGACAAATCCTGATTTAGATTTGCAAGAAGTACAAGAAGCGGGGGGAAACCATTCGTCGGTTATTACGATTCCTCCGATAATTCCTCTTGTACCCAACGCTGCTCCCGATATACCTGGATCTCCTAATGAACCGGTTGAACCTCCTATGCCTCCCACTACAAGAAAAAGGTCTTTTGGAGACACACTTAGCGACATCCATAGCGACGTATTTCTGGCTAGCGACTCAATTTACGACACGAAGTAGGTCGTCTCTATAAAAAAGTCGCAGATTTTAGCGACATCATCAACATGTCGCTATATACAGCGATGCCAGCAGCGATTGAAGAAAATATGTCGCAGATTGTTTTGCGACAACAATATCCATGTCGCTATCCACGTCGTTGATATTTCAATACGTCGTTACTTATGTCACGAAGTATGTCGCATATTGGCGACTCACATCATGTGTCTCAAGCAATGTCGCTAATCTTGGAGAATATCGTTATTCGAGTCTCCAACGATGTCGTTGATCTTGAAGATAACGTTAGTTTGTGTCTCCAATGACATCGCTGATCTTAATGAATGTCGTTTTTTCATATACATTTCTACTTGGCCGTATGTTTTGTCTTTTAAGTAAACATTTCATAATATACAAAACAAAAAATTTCATTCAAAATACGATATATCATATCAAACTTAACAAAACAACAAAAGATTTTTAATTCCAAATCAAATATACATTAGTTTCTAACTTTAAATCAAAGCATAAAAAAGTTCTAAATTTTAAATCAGAGACCTACTGTCAACGTTTAAGTGCATTTATAAAAGACCTATTCTCCACTTGTTGAGAAACAACCTTACCCACTTCTCGAGCTTTTAATAGTCACCCATTCCGCCACCCATTGGTGGGGTTTCCTTCTCGTCCTTTGGAAGTTCAGCAATCACAGCTTCGTTAATTTTCCATAAATGGGTACGTACGTCCGTGCGTGACCCATATCAATTTTAGCTAATTTACCCATTTGATCTCGTTATCAAACAATTAAAGCCAAATTGATCCATTTTAACATAAATGGGTACGTACGTGCGTGCGTGAGAGAGAGAGAGACCTTTGGCAGCATCGCATCCAAGGGCACGGTTATCCTGCTCCAATAGCTTTCCAACAATAACAGCACCTTCGACTCCAGCAATGGAAGCAATTGTGTAAACCGGTGCCTTCATATAAAAGACAATATAAAAAACAAGTCAGCAAACAATGGCCACACACGTCGACAATTCAAGCATTGGGGATAAGTAAAAAAACAAGGGATTTTTAATGAGCCGTCCATTTGTTTATACCTTGAGAGCATTTTGAATGATTTGAACACCAATTTTCTGATCAAAGTTTACGGTAGGAAGTTTATCCAGCTCCTTGGAAGCATATAGAAGAGCAACTCCACCACCTACAAACGGATAAGTTACAAAATTAGAAAACAACAATACTGAAGATAACAGATAAGAACATAGAGTCTAGAATAGTGTATACCAGGGACAATTCCTTCCTCAACGGCAGCCTTTGTAGCATTTAAAGTATCAGTAACTCTATCCTTCTTCTCACCAACCTCGGCTTCACTGGCTCCTCCAATCTGATAAATGCATAGATAGGTTTGTTATTTACGATGCATAAGAGGTGCTGCTATCAAAATCAAGAAAGATAGGTACCCAAATCGTGCTCTCTAAGTTTTCCAAGAGAAATGAAAGAAAACTTGTGGTAATTTTCTCTCCAAAAATGTGAAATGTAGGAATAGAGATAAGAGGGATAAAATGTCGAAAATTTGTTTTACCAAACAACTATTTATTTCCCGAGTTGTAAAAACTAACACTTCCTTTTTTCCTTTTCTTTCCAACTCGGGAACAAGTAAAAAAATATTACTCTACAAGGATCAAACCTTCAAAACAGCAACACCTCCAGAAAGCTTTGCTAATCTCTCCTGGAGCTTCTCCTTATCATAATCAGAAGTGCTTAACTCGATTGATGATCTTAACTGCAATAACTGAGCTCATACGCATTAAACACCTGATAAAAAAAAAAGAAAAAAAATAGCTAGTTGGAGTAAAAACATGTTCACATCTTTCCTCAATGCCTTTCTTATCACCAGCACCATCAAGAATTACTGTATCATCCTTCGATATTGTAACCTAAATAATATTTATATGTTACAAATATTAGCATATCTTGCATACTTCATTTGTCACCTAGAAAAGAGTAACGGTAAAGAAGCCACAGTTTACCCTTTTACAAGTTCCTAGCATTTCTGGTCCCATTTTCTCAAGGTTCATGCCAAGCTCATCGGTAATAACCTATAACAGATTTAAGAACAAAACTATAATGAATCGAATAAAATGAAAGTAAAAAAAAAAAAACGAATTAAGGTGGGAAACAAAATAATCACCTCTCCTCCGGTAAGAGTTGCAAGATCTTGCAAATTCGACTTTCGGTTCTCTCCAAATCCAGGGGCTTTAATGGCACAAACCTATGCACATTATGTAATGAGAAATTTAGATAATCATTACAGCAAAAAAAAAACTGCTTAACAATTAGTTAATAAGAATTTCGATGGTACCTTACTTTCAATATCTTCAGCGACAATAAGTAGTGATCGTTGATTCTGAAATGCATAAAAATAGAAAATATAGTCCACAAATTACATATATGCAATTATAAAAATGGTATTGCTTAACTTCCTTACCTTCAAGGCTAACTCTAGAACCTTAACAATAGCATTTAAGCTAGAGATTTTTTCTCATGAATTAAGATCAAAGGGTCATCTAATTCCTGCAGAAATAGAGAAACTGAAACTGTCACATATTTTCACACAGGTATTAATGACACAAAGAAGAACAAACATATAATTTATTAGGAATCGAAATCCAATCTATAATAAGATGCGAGAGATTTGAGTGCTTACACATTTTTGGTTCTTTGTATTGGTGATGAAGTAAGGTGAGATATAGCCTCTGTCCAACTTCATTCCTTCGACGACTTCCAACTCGTTGTAAAGTGTTTTACCATCCTGTAACAAATTAATATTACAATCAATACCACTACACATAAAAATTTAAAAGTTTAGCCATTAGAAATAGATGAAACAAAAGAGTTAAGTTAGATTCAAACCCACTAAAGGAATCACTTAAGGGAGGTAGAAATACAGTAAGATTGTAACGATAAGGCGGCCAATAGAGAAACAGATAAATAAAATAAATTTTGTTTTTTGACGTTACTGAATCCATAAAAAAAGTCTTATAAGCCATAGAACTCACGGAAATATTATGACAACAAAGCTTTAGATCATCATTTACAGACGTCATGCAGTTCATAAGAAGATGAACAAAAACTTACCATCACCAGCAACATCGTTGGTAACATTAGCAACCTGTTTAACAAGACTAGCACCAACATTCTTCACCCTATCTTTAAACTCAATACTCTTTGCCATAGTGACACCATCCTTCGTCACCTTAGGAGCTCCATAAGATTGTTCTATAACGACATTACGTCCCTTTATAAAATCAACAATCAAAATTAGCTAAAATTCCTATTTCATAACAATACAGCAACCAATAAAATTCATAGATTTGAAAATATTCGATACCTAATTAAAATCATATCATCTGTAAAAAGAAAATCATGCAAACAAAATATCAATAACTAAATGTGCAAATAAAAATACAAAACACATTAAAACTGTTCTATAACAACATTACGGCCGTTTTAAAACATCAACAATCAAAATCAGTGAAATTGTTCCATATAAGAATTAAAGTGATTTCAACAATCTAAACATACTACACGTTATTCAACTTCATAAAATCGAGCATAAACATACGCTATTTTACGATAAAAATCAAATAATCTGTAATAAACCGTTTAACCACATCAATTCACACAAAATAGCAATACCTATAACCTAATTACGCAGCTCACATTTGTTAATAAGCATATAAAATATAAAAATACAAAACACATTAATCGAAAACCGAAACCGAAAGCGTAAAATTAGAAACAAACCTTAGGTCCCATAGTGACTTTAACAGCATCAGCAAGCTCTTCAACACCTCTAAGCATCAACGCTCTCGCATCTACTCCAAATCGTATATCTTTTGCAGCATAATTACGAATCTGAATCACACATTAATCAATCAATTAAATCAAATACATACAATAATAAGTAGATTAACTGAAAATTATGCGAATTACTTGTTGAGCATTGTTTCTGGCGATCCTTGATTTGGATGCTAGATTGACGGCGAGACGATACATGACGGCGGTGATGCGGCGGCGGAGATAAAGGAAAATATCACATTACATCGAAACTTACAAATATCTATTAATAGAAAATTTAGAAATAACTTAAAAATATATATTATTTTATTTAAGTAAATATAATAATTAGATTTATATAGAACATAATAGACATTAAAAGGATACTATGTATTATTTTATTTTATTTAAGTAGATTTAATAATTAGATTTATGTATAACATAAAGAGACACTTTTAGCAACTTTCGGCGACATCGTTCGCGGCGTGTATTAGCAAGTCGTAAAATCAGCGACATCGTTAGCGGCATGAATTAGCATGTCGCATAATCAGCGACATCGTTAGCGGCACGTATTACCATGTCTCAAAATCAGCGACATCATTAGAGTCATGTATTAGCATGTCGTAACTTCACCAACACACGTAGCGACGTAGTTTGAGACATTGTCATACAAAAGGTTATTTAGTGATATGAGTTGCGATGCAAACGACATCTATGTCGCTAAAGATGTCGTTAGGTTTGTCTCAATTTTGCGACATTTTATAGTGTGTCGCTAAACCCATCGCTAAAAGGCTGTTTTTTTGTAGTGTCCTAATCTAAACGCCGAAGAACCGCCTGTTCCTGAAGAACCCGTAATTCAGCTCAGGAGATCATCAAGGGCTCGCAGAAACACTAATTTTGATGATTTCGTAACTTATCTGGCTGAAGTCGAAAACATTGGGAAACTTACTGATCCAACCTCTTACCGAGAAGCTATGAATAGTGATCAGGCCGCTAAATGGATTGAAGCCATGATTGAAGAGCTCAAATCCATGGAGCGTAATGGCGTTTGGGTATTGGTTCCACTCACTAAAGGATCCAAAGTAATTGGATGTAAATGGGTGTTTAAAACCAAATTAGACCCGAATGGAAACGTCGAACGCTATAAGGCCAGACTGGTTGCAAAAGGCTTTACTTAAAAGGAAGGAATTGATTATCAAGAGACCTTTTCCCCTGTCTCTCGTAAAGATTCCCTAAGGATCGTCATGGCACTCGTAGCTCATTATGATTTAGAGTTACATCAGATGGATGTCAAGACCGCTTTCCTAAATGGTGACTTGCAAGAAGACGTATACATGCGGCAACCTGAAGGATTTATTCCAGAAGGTAAAGAGCACATGGTCTGCAAGTTGAATAAATCGATATATGGGTTGAAACAAGCATCACGACAATGGTACCTTAAATTTGATGAAGTCGTAAAATCTGATGCCTTCCTAAAGAATCAAGTGGATCAATGCACCTGTCTCAAGATCAGTGGGAGTAACTTTATTATCCTTGTTTTGTATGTGGATGATATTCTGCTTGCAAGTAACAACTTGGATCTGCTACATGAGTCGAAGCGAATGCTTTCGCATAATTTCGACATGAAAGATCTCGGTGATGCCTCTTATGTTTTAGGTATCGAAATAAATCGAGATAGACGCAATGGTGTTCTAGGTCTTTCCCAAAGGGCTTATATTGACCGTATTCTAGAACGCTATAACATGCAGCACTGCACACCCACTGTGGCTCCGGTAGCTAAAGGGGACGTATTTGGACCTCATCAAACTCCGAGCACTGAAACTGAGAAGGCTGAAATGAGGATGATACCTTACTCATCTGTAGTTGGGAGCATTATGTACGCTCAGGTCTGTACTCGACCGGATATCGCTTACATCGCTGGTATGCTGGGGCGTTACTTATCTAACCCCGGATTAGCACACTGGAAAACGGCTAAAAAGGTTCTGCGATATCTGAAAGGGACCAAAGACTACAAATTAACTTATAGAAGAAGTGACAACTTGGAAGTAGTAGGTTATTCTGATTCTGACTTTGCTAAATGCAAAGAAGACCATAAATCTACTTCTGGGTATATTTTCATGTTAGCTGGCGGACCAATCTCTTGGCGGAGTCATAAACAGAAACTGACCACAACATCTACTATGATGGCTGAATATGTTGCCGTTTATAATGCAACCTGTCATGGGATGTTGTTAAGGAACCTGATCAGTGGACTCAAACTCGTCAACTCAATCTCTAGACCATTGAAGCTTTACTGTGATAACTCAGCTGCTGTAACTTTCTCGAACAGTAACAGTTCGACTGGCGCTGGGCTGTATCTCGACACAAAGTATCTGTTTGTACGCGAACGGGTTGAGGAAAATGTTCTTTGTGTTGAGTACATAAGTACACATGACATGCTAGCGGATCCGATGACCAAAGGTCTTCCTCCTAATATATTCGTAGGACACGTGTCGAATATGGGCTTACAAAAGACTTAATTTAATAGCATTGTTGTACTTATTGGTCATTATTATTTATTAATGAAAATTTTCCTCCTTATTCAGATTTTGTTTGTCTATTATTTACACCTTATGCGCATAACTGTGTTGGACATTATTATAACAAATTTTGTCTTAGTTGGTCTATCATTGCTTATTCAGTTTTGAATTTGAGTCATAGTTTGACTAGTGGGGGTCCTGAGTAGATGTTCTTCTCTACGACTGTACTTATCAACTATGATTTCGGTTTTAAACAAAATGAGTATTATCTCGTACGGACTTATCAATACTCATAGATAAATGATCTACTTGGTCAAGTGGGAGAATGTTGGACCCATATTATTTGTGACCCTCATTGATCATTTATCCTTACTGATATGATGACTGACACTAACTGAAATCTGTGTCTAGTAAATATTTGATGGACGTATTTACCTTACCGACACTATAGATTTCCCATTAGGTAATCGGAAATAAAGAGAGCTTATAATAAACACTTATTAAACACCACGGACTAAATGATAAATACTCCTAACTTGAGTATTTATAAAAGGGTCGTTATAAACCCTTATTAGGGTTGGTCTCTTTCTTTATCATCACCATATTCTCCCTAAGTGTTTCTCTCCAAAATCCATCCTAATACGATTATCTTATTTTGGGAATCATCAATGGCCAACATGTTTAACAACATCCCAGGATCGTCAGGAGGTAATTGAATAACATGAATCAATCTTATTTTAATCCAACATTGAATTCCACCCGCAATGTGTCACGAAACACCCAATTGCTTGGTGGCTTAATACCTCCACTTGCTTACACCAACTCACTATCATCCCTTGTTTCCTTAGTTCGTCTATCTTACTCAATTTCAAAGATTCGTCCTTGCCTCTAATCACCCACAAAAATGGTCTTCGACTCTCTAGCAAGCCAGTTGCCATTTCATCTGCTTGGTCCATTGATAAATTTGTTATGCTCCCAAATGAAACATACACAACCGACCATTTTGGTTTTGTGTTTAACCAGTGGACATAATCGTCAACTGGTTTCTCAAACAACACCGCACTAGATGAATTGATGGTTGAGTTTTTCTGAACCAACAATTCTGGCGGGGTTAATGGCCCAATAGGAAAGAATTGAATTTTTTCTATTGCTCTAATGGATTCAAATTCTAGTTCATCGATTGTGTTAATAAGTACTCTTGGACATATTTTGAGCGAGTCAATATGATCTTTAAAAAGCTGTACAAAAATATGGTCCTCCTTTGGGCATGAAGGCAAAACAAAGGACGGTAGATCAGCCATGGTTAGTGCTGGCAATCCAGGAAAGTTGATCTCAAACATTGGGTCGGTATAGTTACTTGATGGCAAAGTTTCATAACCATTGAAATAGTAATAGTAAATATCAAATATAGTCGCGGGTTGGCACCAAAGGAGAGTGGATTTGACATTATGTTCATTCGCCACCTTGGCCACCCAAGGTACGGCAGTTGTGTAGACCACATGATCATACGGTTTACCTGTGGCTTCCATGGAGCTTATGATTTCCGCGACAGCACAAGCACCATTTCTAGCAAAATCCGAAATGAATTCTTCCCAGGTGGTAGTTGGTTGTTTGCCATTTTCATGACCATCGAAAAATGGAGCAAATGTTACGCTGTGAGGGGTGGTTGATGATTTTTGAATGCTTCGAATGACTGAGAAACTACTACAAAACGTTACATCTACACCCATTTTAACGAGTCGGGATGCAAATTGGATGGTTGGGTTAATGTGACCTTGGCCTTGATAGCAAAAAATCAAGATTTTCCGATGATTTTTCATTGTGGTCGGCATAGTGTGGTGGTGTTGTGGTGGACTAGGGCAGTATGATGTTTATGAGTTGAAATTTTCGTGCATGTAATATTTATATGCAAATTGCAAATGAAAGGTACATATTATTTTATTTTATCTTTCGTATAATAATTAGAGAAAATCATTGATGATCGTAATAATTGAATATTATTGTAACATTTTTTTCAAATTTGTAAAGATTTGTTTAGCATTATTGTGTGGTAGGTATGGTAGATATATGACTACTTCAATGTATGGAAAACGTGATTTGAGTCTCATTCGTTTTATACAAATATTCTTTCCCAAAAATATATAAATAAAGTGGTTGAAATTAAAATGAGATGCAGAAAAGTCAGTTTTATGAATTAGGACTGATATGGCTCGGCAATTTTAGAGTGTAGCTTGAGCTCGGGTCGATACCTCATCGCAGTTAACAATGAAGGCTCGAGCTTGGCTTGAGGAGTATTCAAAACTTGTTGATACGTCAAAAACAAAACTTGATGAAAAACTAATTTAAATAGATGTAAAGGTATATTCAATAATATAAATCATTTGATATATATAGGAAAAAATGACAAAAGAAAATTTATATAAAATTCAGCTTTTGTTAATTGAGGGTATGTAAAATTTTCGAAACAATATATATAACGTGTCTTTGGAATGATTGTCCCTTAAAATGAAATTTTTGTTGGTGATATGTCACCAATATGATTTAATTCTAATGGGATTAATTTGTTTTAATCAATGATAAATATCGAACAAGTTTGGAAAAGTGTGGAGTGCACACTTGTGTTGAACTTATCATGAGTATTTAGGGGCAAAGCCCCTAAACGACGGGGGTTCGGGGACAACTCCCCCGATAGCGGGGTCCAAGGGGTGGCAACCCCTGGCGAGGTCTAAGGGGCAGAGCCCCTAGCTGGGTTCGAGCTTGACCCGTTTAGAAGTTAGTGTTATAATAAAAATGTCATAGAAAATGAGCCTGACCTAATTTTAACCCTAAATTATGGATTTGGTTTTGACCCGAAATCATGACCCGAGTTTGACCCGTTTAGAAGTTAGGGTTACAGTTTTGAGAAAACTGCATGGTAGTTTTAAAACGGCTTGAAAACTTCCTTGTTGGTTAATAAAATTACTAGTACATCGAAAATTTCATTCCTATACAAAAATTTCATAGATTCATAGTTCTCAATACTGAGTTTTATCCGATTGAAGATTTCGATAGTACCATTGAAATACTTTGATCTGGAAGTGAAATCACGACTCTCAAAATCCGTTATCGAAATCCCCAATATACAACAATTTTGAGCCTTAAATTTGACATATTATTTGCTTTAATTTGTCGTGCTATTTAGAAAGGAAACGAAAACCATATATTTGATGTTTATCGGTTGCAAACAAATTACAAAAGTTAGCTTTCATAAAAAATCGGTGACTAAATCTTTTTTTTTTAAAATATTTAACGTACGCTCTATGTTGCGACACCGGAATATCACAATTACAATGGGGTAGAAGGTTCGGATCCGGAAGAGCTGATCCGAAGAAGACCTTCAGCCTGATCCTTATCTCCAATCTTACAACTATCTGCACAAGTAACAACACTCGAGTAAACGGAGCGGGGATGATCCCCTGGTTTACCTCGGGCGTGAGAGTAAGAATATTGGAGAGTAAGGGGTAAAATATAAAGTAAAAGAGTATAATGTATATGAACGTTACCCTTGAAGTGAAGTGTGAGCTTGGTATTTATAGACCTTGAGTTTCGGATAATAGAGTGCTCTTAATACAACACCTTGTTTATCCTGAAGGTATTCCGAGGTGTTGTACTCTTTGTCGGGAAGTCATCCTTTGGCCTGCTGGTCCTTAGGATGTTCTCCGGATAATAGATGTTGTTTAGATTCCTTTTCTCAAAGATTGTACCCAGCTTATTAGATCATTCGGCGTACCATCGGTTGGCCGATAGACTTCTATCGGCCAGCCGATGGTACGTCATCAGCCCCCCTAGTCCAGTATTACGTAGTTAAGACTATGTAATGCTTGACTAGAAGAAAAATAAAGTGCCTTGGTTCTTTCGGGTGCTCTTTTGGTTAGCTGAAGTACGCCTCTTTAGTTTTTTCGGAAATTAATAACCGTCTGCCTATTTAGGCGGGATAATTAATTTTTATCTTGAGCGGGAATTTTTTTCAAACTATGGCAATTAATGCTTATGCCACCTGTCGCTACGCCATTGGCCGGGAGAGATAGTGGGACTAGACGCGCGTCCCATCGTCTGACTTACACTTCCCTATAAATACCCCGTTTTTACCCCATTTGTAACTTTTTTCTACCGATTTCTCTTTTTCACTCTTAACTGTGTGTTTTTCTTTCCTTGATTCTTATTTCGTTGTCTTCTTGTTTTCCGTTTCGTCGTAATGTCGAAGAAAGATAAGGAAAACCTTCGGAGGTCCTTCAATACCTTGACCCAGGGGGATCTTGATTTCCTTTGTGATAAGTATGCCATTGGTGTCGGATATGGCGCCGTTATTCCCGGTCCAAACGACACTATACTAGACGCCCCTCCTGGTAAGATAGGTGTATATGCCGAGTGGTTTGAATTCTCAAACCTCCGACTTCCGTTCTCCAAGCTCTTTCTGGAGGTTTGTGAGTATTTTAAATTCCATCCCTCTCAGATGAATCCTCTCGGAGCTTTAAGACTTACTTGCTTTGAGATTCAGAGCTGGGCTCTTGGGTATGCTCCTTCAATAGATCTATTTCGGACGTTTTACAAGTTGGGGAAAGCCGGTGATTGGTTTACCTTTGATAAGAGAAGGAAACCTAGCCCCGTTTGTTCTTCCGGGGCTCCTTCTGGCCGGAAGAATTGGAAGACCAAGTTCTTCTTCGTGAACGCTGGCGTGGCTCCCATCCGGATCAGATGGAAGCATAAGGATGAGTCTGTTTCGGACGAGCAAGTGAAGCAGGGAGTTGTTCCGGATGATGCTCTCTTAGCTTTTACGACTCATAAGATTGAGTGTCGGACGTTGCCGGAGCATGTGTTGGTGATGGCCGGTATAAGTCGGGTTTGGACATCTAACATCGCCAAGCCCTGTTTGCAGATGAATGACCGAGGTACCTCGAGTTTTTGTGTTACTTCTGCTGACAGTTCCATGCCGATCATTATTTTGACTTTTCTTTCTCTTTTGTAGATTTGCCTCTTATAGATTTCTTGGAACTGAGTGACTGGGATTCAGTTAAGTATATCTCCCGCAATATTGCTGATGGCGAGGCGACCTGGTTGGTCCGAATGAACTCCAGGGTTGTTAGTGCAAGATATGCTGTGACTGGATGTTCTATTATGTTTTGATTACATTGTATTATATTAGCCTGACATAGTTAGCTTAGTGGGCTGCTCACGGACTTGCATGTCCGTGAGGCCCAATAGGTCCAAGCCCAAAACTAGCTGAACATGTTACTCTATAAATAGAGGTGTTCAGGGTAGTTTTAGGTTGTTGGTTTTCATAGGAGAATTCGTGTTAGGCTTCCGGATTGTAATAAGTGTTATTGTTAATCAGAAGCTTTAGAATTCGGTAATTGTGTTTCTTTGTTATTACGTTCGATTATAATCTGTGCATACTAATTACGAGATTCCGCCTTGTAATTGGTGAGTTTAATCCTGTAGATCGGACCACTGGGACCTACAATTGGTATCAGAGCAAACGCATCGTTTGCTCTCTATCGAGATTTGGTTCAGGGTTAAATTCAGGTTTAATCGATTCTGGAAATTAGGGTTCTTAATACATCTTCGACGGCTGTTTGTGAAATTTAGGGTTTTTGTTACATCTTCGGCTGCGGGATTACAGATTAGGGTTTCTTTGCTTATTCGTGGAAATATCTCTAAGGATACTTCTTCGTGGATTTCTCTTCGTGGTTACGTCTTCGTGGATACATCTTCGTAGGAACATCTTCGTGGATAGATCTTCGTGGGTACATCTTCGTTAAAAACAACTTTGTCTCTTCGCCGAACACCCTCTTCGTGATACACAAACATCTTAGCCAACCATCTTCGCCACCCATCTTCGCCAAACTCAAACATCTTCGCCAACCATCTTCGCCATACATCTTCGCCACCCATCTTCGCCAAACTCAAACATCTTCGCCAACCATCTTCGCCATACATCTTCGCCAACCATCTTCGCCATACATCTTCGCCAAACACATACATCTTCGCCGAACACATACATCTTCGCCAAACACATACATCTTCGCCAAACACATACATCTTCGCCGAACACATACATCTTCGCCAAACACATACCATCTTCGTGACTATACATCTTCGTTACCATACATCTTCGTGACCATACATCTTCGTGACCATACATCTTCGTTACCATACATCTTCGTGACCATACATCTTCGTGACCATACATCTTCGTGACTACACATCTTCGTGACTACACATCTTCGCTGATTACGTTTAAAATGGATTCAAGACAATCAATTAATACTCCTCCTAAGTTAATCAAATCTTCACAGTATTACGAATGGGTTGATAAATTCGAATCCTTCTGTCGGTATAATGATGTTCAAATGTGGATATTTTGTGTTGAGACAAAATACATACGCCCAATGCAGCCTGCGAATGCAAGTGGTGGTGAACGTGTTCCTATTGAAATCTCTTCCTTCACAGATGAGCATAGGAGATTATATGACGCTGAAAACCGAGCATGGGCAAGTCTGAAAATGGCTCTGCCTATTGAAACGATATACTTATGTCAAACTTACAAAACTGCTTATGAACTTTGGAAAGCAATCGAGGTTCAATACGTTGGGAGTGCCGTTCAACAAAAAAGTAGGGGAAGTATTCTTAAACGACAATTCAATACTTTCAAAGCATGTTTAAATGAAAGTTTTGAAGCCACTGTCAACAGATATCACAATCTACTTTCTGACCTTGCAAGAGCTAATATAAATATTAAAGAAGAAGAGGTAGAACGATTTTTGGAAGCATTACCCAAACGCTGGGAAGTATACGTGAACTTAGTAAAAGATGAAATCTACCAGGAAAAACCAGTAATTCTACATGAGGTAATTGAGAAATTTAGAGGATATGAACAAACTCGTTTAACTATTGACGCTGTTGCAGATGACACACCCTATGGACAACCCTCATCTGATGCTTCCATGAATGCAACTGCGTTAATATCTGAAAATTGTCACGCAAGTTCTGAAACTCATTCCTCTACCGATACCACTACTACTGCAGGAGTTTCAAAAGCTGCCAATTCTCATCAAAGAATGCCAATGAGTGTTAAATCAGCAGAAGAAAGTTTAGAAATCCTATCATGTTTCTTATCTGCTTACGGTAATCAAGTTCAAGGTAAAATCACTGATCCAGGATTGTGGGACGAAGATTTTAGTCAAGTTGATCAGGATGACCTTGAGGAAATGGATTTACAATGGCAAACTGCCATGATTACTAATAGAATCAAGAGATTTATGACTAGAACAGGACGCAGTCCCAGAACTGGAAAAGCAGGTTTTGATAAATCCAAGGTGCGTTGCTTCAACTGTCAAGGTCATGGTCACTTCGCTAGAGAATGTCAACAACCCAAGGTTGAATATAATCAAAGCCAAGACAAAAACAAGACTTCTTCTTCGCAACCACAACGCAGCTTAGCATCACAGGCTATGATAGTTCAACACGATGATCGAACTTATGATTGGCAAATCTGTACTGATGAAAGAAATCAAGCCCTCATGGCTTCTATTGAAGAAATTCGCAGTGAAGTCAGTAACACAGAAGCAGCATCAGGTACTGATAGTGATTCAAACTCCAGCGAAGAAGATACTGCAGAAGCAGAAGAAAGTCAAAACACATCCCAAGTTTGCAGCTGCACCATCGATTTATCCAACGAGAACCTCATCGCTAAAATGGCTGACCTCGACTCGAACAAGGCAAAGGTACTTCTTGACTCTCAATCTATGAAAGATTTTTGCAAATCCTATACGGTTTTAACTCTCCAAAATGATAAACTGACTAAGTTAGTTTCCAATTTGGAATCTCAGCAAACTGAATTTAATCAAACAATTGCAAATTTAACATATCAAAGAGATGAATATTCAAAGCAATATTATAAAACTGAATCAGATCGAACAGCTCTTTTATCAAATGTCGGGATTCTGACACAAAAAGTCGACTTATTATATAAATGCATCGAAACTGAAAAGAAAAAGTTTGCTGAGAAGGTCCAAGAGTTAAACCTTTGTGAAATACAACTAACCGAGCAGGAAAGAAAGTTCGAGCAATTCCGTACTTCGTCAAGTACTTTGAATTCCATTTTGAGTCGCCAGCGTACAAGTGGAAAGTCTGAAGGCCTAGGGTATAATGAAACACCACCTCCGTACAACAACAACTTTAGTTTCTTTAAGAACGGGCCTCCACAACCTGAAAATTGTGAATCTTCAAGCTCCACGGATCAGAAAAACAAAGCAAATCAAGAGCAACAAGCCACAAATGCTCCACCTCAAACCTCAACATATGAACCTTTGAAGGAAACATTCATATCAAGTAACGACATCAAATCCAAGCAAAGTTCATCCTCTGATGCTGATCAAGATCAATCAAATAAGATGGAAACTTTAAACTGCTTCAAATGTCGTGAACGTGGACACGTGGCTTCCGTTTGCACGAACAAGCGAAAAGAACCTCAAGCTAAACCCACTCCCACGCAGTTAGCTAAAACCACTCCCACGAAGTCAGTTAAATTCACTCCCACGAAACCAGTACAAATTCTACGAAACCCACATCACGAGAGTCCAGCTTCAAACTCGCGACATCATGGACACAGCAAATCAAGTACGGGACAATTTTCTCAACGTCCACACCAGCGACCACAACAACCTTTTGTTCCATCATATCGCCAACACCATCATGATCACCGCTCCCACAGTCCTCCACGACATCACCATCATAATCATTACTCAAGTCCCCCACAATACCATCATAATCATCACAGAAATTACAATCATAGCTCCCCACGTCCTCACTATGAACCACGTCATTACACAAATTCTCGTTACAGCTCTCCACCAATGAGTCATAGAGTTCCTTACAACTCTAACAGTCATTCCTCTACACGCCACACCTCTCCAATCTCTCACCAAAATAAGGGAATCTACAAACGGGTCACCTATGTGACTGAGAACGGTCAATCCAGGTCTGTTATGGCCTGGGTTCCCCATGACAACTAATAACTTTATCTTGTGTGCAGGAACCGGGTCACCGAGTCGTCAACAACTGGTACGTTGACAGTGGCTGTTCCAGGCACATGACAGGAGAACGAAGTCTGCTTAACGACTTCGAATCTGGTAAGAAAGGTCGAGTAAATTTTGCTGGAGAAAAAGGAGGAGAGATAACTGGAATTGGTTCAGTTACAAATGGAAAAATCACACTGAAGGATGTATTTTACGTCAGGCAGCTAGAACACAACTTGCTCAGTGTTTCTCAAATCTGCGACAATGATAATCCAGTGTACTTTAACAAGAAGGAGGTTGTAATTCTTAAATCCGGAATTGATATTCCTGAGGATCTGATACTGATGCGTGCACCAAGAACGAAAAACACATATGTTATGGATATGAACAACACTGAAATTACCACAGATTCTACATGTCTATTATCCAAGTCAACTAGTGAGGAAGCCATGATTTGGCACAGAAAGATGGCACATCTACACTTTCGGAAGATGAACGAGATCACCAAGAAAGAGTTAGTCCTTGGAGTTCCACTCAAACGATTCGAGTATGAGGATAAATGCATTCCATGTAAACTCGGAAAGCAACACAAGCAACATCACAAGTCCAAGGCCATCAACACAATTGAGACATCATTCGAGCTAATGCACACTGATCTTTTCGGCCCTATTGCACAAAGAAGCTTCGGAGGAAAATACTACTGTCTCGTGATCACCGATGATTACACTCGCTACTATTGGGTCTACTTCTTAGGCACTAAGAGTGAAGCAGCCGGCACGCTAATCAATTTTTTCGACATGATCAAGAACGTATACAAAGCCAATGTCAAGCGTCTGCGCAGCGATAATGGGACAGAGTTCAGAAATTCCACGATGACCTTCTACTGTCTTGCAAACGGAATTGTTCAACAACACAGCGCTCCATACGAACCACAGCAAAATGGTGTCGCTGAGAGGAAAAACAGAACATTGATAGAGGCCGCACGTACGATGTTAGCTGACTCACTCCTCCCTGTTACATTCTGGGGGGAGGCAGTGAACACAGCGTGCTACGTCCTCAATCGAGTATTAACGGTGAAACGGTTTAATAAAACGAGTTATGAACTGCTAAATAGTCGTAAGCCTAATCTTGCTGGACTGGAACCCTTTGGGGCTCCTTGCACCGTTTTGAAAACAAATTATACCACCAAGTTCGCACCCAAAGCTGTCCAGTGATACTTTCTTGGATATGTTGAGGGCTGCGCAAACAAACGAGTTTATCTTAAAACTTCACGTACAGTGGAAATTGTTTTTAACTTGGAAATAACTAGTTACACGTTTGAAAAACAAACTGGTCCAGCTCTCGCTTTTGACTATGATGCTCTATTTAAATCATTTAACCTTTCTCCAAGTGTGTCTCATACAGGTACAGAGAACCCGAGCTTCTCCTCTGATGATGAAGATACAGTTTTTCCTCGTCCTCACATTATTAAAGATATCGTCACTGAACCTGCTGATACCGATGATCAAGCAGATGACCAAAGCGAAGTGGTAGAACCACTCGACGACGATAATCCAACCGATGATCAAGAAAATGTGGCAGAACCACATAATGCAACTGCTCAAGACGATGCGGCATTCCCGCACGTCACGTCTCGTATTCACAAGGATCACCCAGCCGGCAACATTATTGGCGATCCCGATGCACCTGTTCAAACTCGAACACAAATAGAGGAGTTACAAGGCATGTATGCTTTGGTCACCACCTCCGAAGATTTCAACAATTGTCGATTTCTTTGCTTCGTTTCTCAAGACGTTCCAGCTAACATTCATATGGCTCTTAAGGATGCCAACTGGGTCCATGCCTGTCAAGAGGAATTAGCTCAATTCGAGAAACTAGGGGTCTGTGATACTGCCCGCTGACGCCTACGCTATAGGCACTAAATGGGTTTTCCGATGCAAACGAGATGACCGTGGAATCATCACTCGAAATAAAGCAAGATTAGTGGTACAAGGATTCTATCAGGAAGAAGGATTGGACTTTCAGGATGTTTTCGCTCCAGTCGCTCGCCTCGAGGCTGTCCGTCTTTTCTTAGCTTATGCCTCTCACATGGGATTTACAGTTTACCAACTGGATGTTAAAAGTGCTTTCCTTTATGGTAAAATCGATGACACCGTCTATGTTCAACAACCCCCTGGCTTCGAAGACCCACAACACCCTGACAAGGTTTACAAGCTCAACAAAGCTTTATACGGTCTTCATCAAGCTCCACGGCTGTGGTACGAAACATTGTCAACTTTTCTCTTAGAATCCGGTTTCAAGAGAGGTCGTATCGATAGCACTCTGTTTATCAAAGATTCATCCAAGGCTAAACTTTTGGTTCAAGTCTACGTGGATGATATTATTTTCGGTTCCACTGATATTCAAATGTGTAAGGACTTCGAAAAGCTCATGAAAGAGAAATTCGAGATGAGCGCGATGGGTGAACTCAAATTATTTCTAGGCCTACAGGTCGAGCAACTACCAGACGGAATGTTTATTCATCAATCGAACTATGTCACTGAAATGCTGAAGAAATTCAACATGACCGATGCCAAGCCAATTGCTACTCCCATTTCTCAGCAGCACAATCTTGAACCAAACGCACAAAACGATCCTGATATGGATCCACTGTTTATCGCGGCATTATAGGCTCTTTAATGTATCTTACTGCATCTCGTCCTGACATAATGTTTGTTGTATGTTTATGTGCCAGGTTTCAAGCTTGTCCTAAGATGTCTCATCACTCTGCTGTAAAGAGGATTCTTCGCTACCTTAAAGGCCGACCGCGGCTGGGTCTCTGGTATCCCAAAGGAAGCGACCTCTTTCTCGAAGCATTCACCGACTCAGATCTGGGTGGATGCAATATGGTGGTTGTCAATTTTGGGGAGGACGCCTCGTGTCTTGGCAATGCAAGAAACAGACAACCGTCTCTGTCTCATCCTGTGAAGCTGAATATATCGCTGCGGGTAGCTGTGTCTCACAGGTTCTCTGGATACAACAACAGATGCTGGATTACGGTTTATTCTATACCTCTACTCCTATTAATATAGATAATGAGGCTGCCGTTTCTGTTATTAAAAATCCTGTTAAACATAGCAAAACCCGTCATATTGATTTTAAGCACCACTTTATTAGAGACTATTATGAAAAGAAACTCATCGATATCATTCGTGTCTCTTCCGAAAACAACTTGGCCGACCTCTTCACTAAATCATTTGACAAATCTCGCTTCGAGTCACTTGTTCACCGTATTGGACTTCGCAACTTAGAGTAACCAACGTTTTCTTAAAAAAAAAAAAAAAAAAAAAAAAAAAAAAAAAAAAAAAAAAAAAAAAAAATTAGAGTAACTTGTTTTAAATCTAAATTTCTTTTTGCTTATGACTCTTAGTCTTAGATCGGGTTTTTGCCACTTGCTATATAATTTCTCAAAGTGTTTAGTTAAATTCCAGTGTCTTGTGGGCCCTTCGCCTTATTACTGAATTCAGTTGTGTGGTTTGCTGTCTTAGAGCTCTAACAGTTTTCAACCATTAAACGACTTAAGTCTGCTGATTGCAACAAAGGTTGAGAATGGATTTCTGTTACGAAGTCATGTGATACACTATCAGATGGGAGACACTTATATCAAATTTAAAATATTTTATTGGTGTGTTAATAAGTGTTTGAATTCACATAAGCGGCCTTTGGAACTTGAGTAAGTACACACATGGGATGCCTCGATCATCTAGCCACCTAAGGTCTTTAACGGGTCTGGGATCGGTTGGTAGAAAGCTCGTTAAAGGGTTCCATAGAAAGTCGCAGAATTCTAACATCTTAAAAAGGCTTCATAGAAGTTCAGTCATAGACTTGCACAATTAAACCAATGCGTTAAACTGTTTTCAACAAATTTGATATAGGCTATCTTAATGCTAGCTTCATATGTTGCATTGTCAAGTTTGGTAACCATCCCATACTACTTTGTACCATGGAAGGATTCACAAATACCTTGAGTATCTCTCACTTTTGTCGAATGGTTCCTAACTTCTGAGTGCTTTTAGCCTAAATCGATGACAGCTTACTTGCAATTAAAACACAACTTTTTGGTGTACGGCTGAACGGTTAAATTGGACAACTACACAAACATGGGTTTCAATTAAATTTCTTTGGAACCCCGATAAGCAATCTGATCGAATTTTGTTTCCTAAATGTATACTACTTGCTTAATTAACGGTTTATTTCCTTTTTAGTTCATGAATTTTTTAATTTACCTTATTTCTGTAATTCTCTATATCTTTTAAACGTTGGTTAAATACTCAAAAGTCCATCGGGCCCAGACTGCCAGGCCCAGCCTTTCAGGCCCACAGGCCCATACTTGGCCTTTAAATACCCTCAGGTGAACTCATAGTTTTACTTTTCACTTTTCAAACTTTTACATTCTCGGAGCTAGGGTTTTTCTCACACACGAAGTTCTTCCTCAGGTTGACTATTCCCTCAAGTAAGTTCTTCTTATCTTCGTTGAAATTCATATGATGTGTTCGTGATTCTAGTTGTTCATGTATGATAATATGAATTTTAAATCAAAATCTGGGTATTTTTCCTTCAAATCTGGGCTTAAACATGTTCGTGATCTATATATGTTCTTGATGTGTTCGTATCAAATTGCTATGTTTTGCCTCGATTGATCATCTTCGTTTATGTTATTGCTTGATGATCATCTTCGCCACCTAGGAGTCCAGAACTTAGATATGCCTTAGAATATTTTTCCCAAAATTTGCACGAAGACACGTCTTCGTCCTTCTTAGGTATGTCAGACGAAGACACGTCTTCGTCCCCTTAGGGCTGTCAGACGAAGACACGTCTTCGTCCCCTTTGGAATAGCTAGACGAAGACCCATCTTCGTCCCTATGATGTGTGTCTGACGAAGACACATCTTCGTCACTATGATGTGTGTCTGACGAAGACCCTTCTTCGTCCTTATGATGTGTGTCTGACGAAGACCCATCTTCGTCTCTGTTGTGTGTGTCAGACGAAGACCCATCTTCGTCACACTGATGTCCATCACACGAAGACCCTTCTTCGTCACTTCTAAGACACGTCCTCGTCTCAGACGAAGACACATGGACGAACACCTTCTTCGTCACTATATTTACCATGTGTTCGTTTTCCATGATATATGCACCTGCTCCACGAACATGCATGCTCGCCAACTCTAAGTTAGGCATACATGTTCGTGTCTATCATATCTAACGTGTTCGTGTTTACAGATTTCACAGATGGCGAGACAATTTGATAGACGCCACAATCAGGCAGTGAGTTTCTCTCTGGATGACTCTGCATCATCGCCGTTTCGCGAGACGATTCTATTTTTACAACATTCTCGGATGTCGTTATTCTCAGTTAAATATTCCATTGGTTCAGCAGTTCCTCGCCAACCTTACACATGTCGATCTTCTATATCCGGTTACTGCGAAACACAAGGACGGCTTACGAACAGTGGTCAATGATCGGGAAATTATTTTCAGCAGTACAACTCTTCGGGAAATATTTCAACTTGGGCCGCAGTTCATCTGAAAGTGGCCCCTTCATCATTTGGCACCCGATTTCTTGGACGAAAGTTGCCATTACTGGGATACGCCGGGCCGTCCCACTGTTATCTTTTCCTAAGGGCAAGTTCTTCGGACCATCGGCGGTATTTGGTCCACCGTTGTTACCGTGTTCAAGTTTTCAAAAGACAATCGCATGACAATATTGACAATCTGCTGCTGTCAATGTGACTCAGGCCTGGTACTCAATAGACCTTAATTCCCGTCGCCTGAGTATGTATCCAAATGTTACAAATGATCTGACGGTGACTGCGCCCAACACACTCATGTGTGACCCCAAGGTACAATTATGATCATCTTACGACACTTCATCCCTGATCTCCCACCTCCGGCTTTTGAGATACGGGTTATGCAGATCGGTTCTGCAAAATTGTTTTCACACTTGTCAGAAGATTCATCCGCGACCCGCTCACGAGCCCCAACCCACGGCTGAACTCTGTTTGGGGCCTCGTTGATGTGCGGTTCGTTGACACCGATGTTGATGAGGACGTCATTTTCTATCGAGCGAGCCTCGTACTGTGTCTACTGGTCCTTCAGCGCCAACTGGTCCTTCAGCGCC